>JANIJG010018563.1:0-10010 GCA_024611175.1 Megaceryle torquata
ATCCGGCACCTCCACACCTCTCCTGCTACCTCTGCTACTTGATAAGCGGCTCAAAGTCCAGCTGTGCCAGTTCCTGTCACCAGGAAGGGTAGGTGTGGTCACCATGAGGAGAGGACCTACATGCTACCTGCCCTGGACACCTGCGGCACCACCAGCATCCTGTTGCCAGCACTGCGACTGGCAGCGGGCACCCTGCCACCACTGTGGTGGGGTGTTGTCCCATGGTCCCAGTGACTGCAGCAGCACAGGAGGGTGGTGGCACATCGGAAGCTGGGAGTCCAGCAGAAGGAGGACGGTGGTGAAAGCTGAAGGCTCCAGGTTGACCCTGCTGTGCAGGGTCCAGGGGGTCTGCCCATGGGGGAGCCTGGGGATGAGGGATCAGGGTACCCAACCCAGGGTGGCCTGGCACTCTTGGGGGCTTCTCACCCCAAGCAGGGTCCAGGCACAGCCACTAGTGGGATGGGGATGGGCACTGCCATGAGGGTCCGGTGGTGGCTCTGGGGGGGACAGGAGGTGGCTCAGAGGTCACTGCCACCTTCACCCTTGCTGGGCAGCCCATTGAGGGGGCTCAGTGCCGGCCGGTTGCTCTCATTCAGCCGCCGCACACGGTAACTCTCGTAATGGACGTTGTGGGTGATGTCCTTCAGGTCCTGCAGGTGTGACCTGCCAGGGGCAGAAGGACATCAAGTCACTGTCCCCCCGCCCTGTTGTGCCCCCTGTTGTGTGCCAGCACCCCCACCACACCATCCCCTGCTCACCGGATAAGCAGGTCCCGCAGGAGGGGGAACTCGCAGTGCGCCAGGTTCTCCACTGCAAAGTAAGGATAAGTGGGCAGCAGGGCTGGCGTGGTGAGGGCAGGAGGACATGGGGATGTCTGGAGAGCACATCCCAGCAAACTCCAGGTACCACCAGAGCACCAGCACAGCTCCACGCCACAATCTGCACCTCCCAGCACCCACCCAGGCACCCATGGGTGCTGTTCCCCACAGCTCTGGCAGACCCCTGACAGTGGGGAGGGTGGGGGATTCAAGGGATTCCACTCACCTTCAATGATGCCCCACTTGGTCTTGCGGCCCAGCACTCGCTTCCCATTCACCTGGTGCTCCTGGTCTGCCCCCACCACAGCAAAGGGGATCTTTTCCTGTGGGTGCAGAAGAGCGTGCTCAGCCTGGGGTGCTGCCAGGTCCCTCCCCAGGGGTGTCCCTCCCCCACTGGGGTCCCCCAGGGCTGGCATCCCCAGTCTCAGCATCCCGGCACTCACCCGAATCCTGTCGTTCAGCACCCTGTCATCTGAGTCCTGGTCAAAGTCCTCCTGTGGGTACACACTGATGGCATGGGTCTTCAGGTCCTCCTGGATCTGTGGGATATGGGGCTTGAGCCAGTGTTATGAGGGACACAAGGCAGCTCAGGAGTCCCTTGCAGACCTGCCCTCACCCGTTGCTTGAACTCTGCCCGTTCCTCCAGGGTGAGCGTGTCGGCTTTGGCGATCACTGGCACCACATTGACGATCTTACTGAGCCGCTGCATGAACTCCAGGTCCAGTGGGCGCAGCCTGCCAGGGACCGTCACCCCAGAGTGACTCCACCACCATGACAGGGTGACCCACACCACTATCACCTCAGGGTGACTCACACAACCAGCACCCCCAAGTGACCTGCACCACCATCACCATGGGGTGACCTCATCACCATGCAGGTAGCACCCATGGGTGCTGTGAGTGGGGGCTCACCAGTGACCCGTTGGGGGGACAAAGTAGACACATCCATGGACCCGGGTGTCCGGAATCTTCCTCTTGCGAGTGATGAGGATCTCCTCGCGTAGGTATTTCTCATACTGCTCGTTGATGTATTTGATGATGGGGTCCCAGCTGAGGATGAGGAGTTGGAGGGTGGCATCTGAGCTCAACCCTCACCCTAAAATGCCACCCACCAAGCTGGGGTGCTGCACCCTGTTGTGTCCTACCAGTTCTCATTGTTGATCTGGTCCCCAAAGCCTGGTGTGTCTGTCACTGTCAGCTTCATCTTCACACCCTTCTCCTCAATGACTATGGGGCAGAGATACAGATCGGTGGGGATCAAGCATTGAGAAGAAGCAAGGGACTGGGGGGGGGGGGACACACGACAGCCTCAGACCTCCCCCAGTCCCCTGCTTCTCCCCAGGGTTGGTGGGACACAACCCCGTGGCGATGACCTTACTATGGGTGATGGAATGCAGCTCCACTGTCTTGGGGATACGTTCCTCCTGGCCAGGCTGAGAGGCTTTGCGGCTCACCTTGGACTTGAAGAGGGTGTTCACCATCGTTGACTTCCCCAGCCCGCTCTGCCCTGTGGGGATGCCAGCAGCTCCAGTTTGTCCCCTCCAAGGTGATAAAACTTTGGGAGCCATTTGGGAGCATCCCAGAGGTTGGGATAATTCCAGTTTTTCTTCCACAATTAATTTATTTCCCAGGATGATAACACTTAAGTATCCATTTGGGAGCATCCCAGAGGTTGGGATAGCTCTGGTTTAACCCTGCAATAGGGCCATTCCCCGAGGCAGTAACCCCTCAGTACCCATTTGGGAGCATCCCAACAGGAAGTTTATTCTGGCTTAAATCCCTTAAAAGCATTATTTTCCCTGGCATGGCTGCACCAGGGCCAGGATTCCCACCCCGACCAGAGGCAAACCACGGTGCCCAGCACTCACCCACAACCATGATGTTGAACTCAAAGCCTGTCTTCATGGTTTTGATTTTCATCTGGTCAAGCACAGCTTCAATTCCCACATAACCAAAGAGCTGGCAACCTGCCAGGCCAGAGGCCACGGTGAGGGGCATCTCCTCCTCTGGCACAGCTGGTGGCTCCATGCTCTGCTCCTCAGGCTCCAGGCTCCCTGCACAGAGTGGGCAAAGGTGGGTGAGCCCGGCCCCCACTAGTGCCCACCCCTCTGCCAGTTCCGTTGCCCCAGCAGCAGCCACCCTGGCGGGCATGCAGCCCTGGCACATTCCTGGCAGCCAGTGAGGCTTGGCATGGCAACGGGGCACACCATCCCCACAGCACCCCATGGGTGAAGGGGGGCAAGGAGGTGCCATAGTGGTGGCCATGCCACCAAGCAGACCTGCCCATCCCCCACGGTGCCACCGGTTGCTGTGAGGTGGTTGCACTGGGCACTGTGGCCACTGCTAGCACCCTTTGCCCAAGTGCCACCCACACCAAGGCCACCTCCTGCAGCACCCAGGGAGCTCCGGGCCTGGGGCAGGAGGTGCCACCTCACATCATCCCCAGGCACTGACCCCTGCCAGGGTGAGGGTAGTGCCTGCAGCCTGGGTGATATTGGGGAGGGGCAGCACAGGCACAGGCACAATGTCCAGCCCCAAGGATGAGCAAGATCTGCCCAGGGGACTGTGCGCAGAGTGTGCTCCTGGTTGGGGGCCACCAGAGTCCCATGCCCACCCCAGCCCTTTGTGCAGCATCTGAGGGGCCCCCCTAAGCCCTTTCTTCTTCCTCCTCCTGTTGCCCAGCACCGCCATTGTTCAGGTCCTACCTCAGTACTGCAGTGCACTTGCTCAGCACCCTGCTACGGTTGGGGGGAGGGGTGCCCCAGACCTCATCATCATCTCCATCACCATCTGCGATGCAGCCTGGCTGCCTCTCCTCCACCAGCCCCCGGCTGGCACCAAACCCAGCTCCAGTGAGGCTGCCGCTTACACGCATGACCAGCATGGCAATAGCCCTCCCCCCTTGCAGCCCCCTCCCTGCCACAGCCAAGCCCCTGCACCGAGTCTCTGTTGCCCAGTGGGATAGGAAAAGTGCCCACCCAGCATACAGCACTGCACTGCCTGCAGCCAGCCTGGCACAGACAGTGACCCCAGCACAGGGATGTGTGTGTGTGTCCCCCCTCCATGGCACCAATCACCCCTATGGGCGACTGTGGTGGCACCAAAGGGGGGCAGGAGTGCTCATCTGTGGGCACCATCCCCACTGACACCCACCCAGTCTCCCTGGCACTGGAGACCACCCAGCCCCATGGGCAGCACCTGTGCCCTAGCACCTCTGAAGCCCATACCCCTGGATATACTTGGAGAGGGAGACCTGCTGGAATGTTACCAGCCCCTGTGTCCAGCCGTGGCAGGGACACAATGGGGTGAAGTGAGGGGTGGTGGCCCTGAGACCTGCCCCACTGCGCCTGCATCCCCCCATGCCACAGCCTCCCTGCCTGACACATACGTGCCAGCTGGTTCTTGGTGTTGGCGAGGCTCAAGCAGCAGCTTGTGGATGGCCAGGGCTACTGAGCTGCCCTGCTGAGGCCGCGGCCACGTGACATGCAGCCTGGGGACAAGTGACATGTGGACAGGGTCTGGCCCAAACCTGAGCCATACAGTCTGAGGTACCAGATGATGGAGCTGAATGTGCCTGTTGCCATGGCAATACCATCCCAGCAGGTGTGCAGGCACCCAGCACCCTGTGCCAACTGGTGGGTGTAAACCCACAGCCTTGCTGGGGTGATGGTTGGAGGTGGCAGGGTTGGGGACAGCAGTGTTGCATGTCCCTGCACCTCCTGTGAGTTGGGTCAGGGTGTTCCAGGGAAGTGGTAAAACAGGCGGGGACTTCCTGGTGACAGCGGTGAAATCAGCTCGGGGGGGGGGGGGGGGGGGGGGGGGGGGGGAGGAGGCCGAGGGTAGGCAGGATCCCCACTCCTGCAAGAACCATGCACCAACCCAGTGCTTCCCACCCCACGGGGGTGCTCCTCAGGCAGGCAGGGAGGTCAATGCTCACCCGGATATGTCACTGCTCCTGGAGGACACCGACCCCCCTGCACCCCTACCCTGGTCCCTGCCAGCCCCCAGTGCTTGCTGCAATGGATCCAGAGCCAAGTGAGGCAGCTGCTGCCCAGAGCCACCCAGGGTTGCTGGCCACTACAGGCAGGGTGCAGGCAGAGTGTGGTGCATGCACCCTTCCCAATCCCCCCAGCTCCTCAGGGTGCTTCCTGGGGCTCAGTACCTACACAGGGGCTCTGCCATCACTCATCTCCAGTGCCAGCAGCAGCATCAAGCAGACACAAACAGCCGGAGGGGTGGTGGGTGGAGCTGTGGGGAGCATGCCAGCACTGGGTGCTGCACCCACAGCTGCAGGGGCAGAGTCCCCCCACTGTGTCCCTGCCCTTGCTGCTGAAAAGACCCGTTGGCAATGGCCTGTGGCTGGGTGGCCACGTGGAAGCTCTTTGGTATCACCAGGTACCTCCTGGGCTAATGGCTCCTGCAGCCAGACCTGTTCCAGAACTCATTAAGGATGTTCTTATTTTCCCGGCTGGGCAGAGTAATCCTGGGTCCATAGTCTCTTCCATGGATTTAATTACTGGTGCAGGACTAATTGGCCAGTTCCCTGAGGAAGCCTGTAATAAGGCTCCAGGAGTAGAGGGTGCTGGGAGAGGATGAGCTGGGAAAGAAGCAACCAGTCCCGGCCACTTGCTGCTGTGTTGAACTGGGAATTGGATGTGGAGTGTGGCTCTGGATTGGGTGGGGATGAGGGAGCCGGGCCCTCTGGCAGAAGTATGGAGGATTTGGGGAATACAGAGGGAGAAGCACACATGGTGTCAGTGAGTAGCTCACCGCAGTTCTACCTGCCTGGCTGAGCACAACCCAGAAATGCCAGCACCTCCCCCAGTGCCGAACGTGACCCAAGGGGACAGCAGTGACAATCCCCATCCGTGGCTAGAGACTAAGCCATCCTGCCCGGCTGGCCATGGGGTGGGAAGGAGCCATGGCACAGAGCTGAGTGCCTGTGCCGAGCAGAAGCAGAAGTGAGCTGGGCCTGCCCGCAAAGGACCAAAAGGACTGAGGGGACCAAGGAGCTAACCCTGCCCCCATCACCCATGCAGCACCCCCCTCCCATCATGCCACCCTGCCCGCTGCCGCCCCGGCCATCCCTACCTGGGTGAGTCGGCCTGAGCCGGGGCTGCTGCTGCCGAGAGCTGGTCACTGGGGCCAAATGGCTCCTGGGGTGCTAGGGCGGGGAGGGTAGCTGCAGCCCACGGCTCCTCCTCCGCTCCTCCTCCTTGCCCGGGGCCCTGTGTGGGCGACCCAGGCATGGAAGTGAAACGCGGTGTGGAAGTGAAACGCAGCGACCACCGGCTTGCTTGGCGCTTCCTCCTACAGGGCACAGGGCCAAGCGTGCCACAGCATCCCACGGCCACCCACAGGTGCCAGTGGCTAGGAGCTGTGGTGGCCTCCCAGGAGAGGAAACAGCATATTCCCACCTCTTCCTGGCAGAGAAACTGCTGTGCCCTAGCAGTGCCTGCCAGTCTCGTGCCATCTGCAGAGCAGCCCGTGCCCATGCCTTGCTCTGCAGCCTGGGCACATCATATTTGGCCACACCATCATCACCTCATCTCAGTCCTGTGCATTGTCCCACCATGTCCCCAATACCCTGGCTCTGCCTTCAGCACCGTGCCCGTGTTCCCATCATCCTGGCTCAGCCCCAAGCACTGTCCCCGAGTCCCAATCACCCCAATTCAGCCCCAAGCACTGCCCCCCCCATGTCCCAATCGCCCCAGTTCAGTCCCAAGCACCATCCTTATGTCACCATCACCACAGATCATCCTCAAGCACCATTCCCCAGTGTCCTCATACCTTCCGCCCCAGCCAGGTGCTGTGGGGTCAGTGGGCCAGCCAGGCTGGCTGGGCAGCGAGACCATGGGCATTGCTGGGGGATGATTCACCCCAGATGTATGGATGCCTTTGCTGGCGTCAGTACTTAGAGCCCGGCGACGGCGGCTCTCATGACACCGCAGCGAGACGAGCAATGAGCCCCAAGCACCAAAACAGGGAGCACTGGCGGCAGCGGCTGTCTCCCGGCCACCCTGGTGCCCTCCAGCCTTTGTGTCCTTTTGGGACTGGGGACATTGGGGTTCCCTCACCCTGTGCTTGGCGACAGGCATAGGCTCGGCGGTGCCCACACCGTCAGGCTGGGAGCTGAGGGCACGGCTGTGCAGGGAGCTCTATGTCATTCCCTGGGCATGAGACGCACGCCAAGCACACCTGAGCACACTTTGGCCCTCCGCCACCTCCTCCACCCCCGTGGGAAGGGAGGAACAGGATCCATCCCTGTGCCAAGGCAAGGAGGGAAGAGAGGGGAAGCAAGAGCTGGATGTGGGACAAGATCGTGGCGATAGTCGGCACGTGCGGGGCCCCGGCGCTTGGCGCTGCTGCTGCTGGGGCACATGTGTCCCGACCTGTCTTCCTGCGCTGGGGAAAATGATTAGTGCTGGGGCGGTGCGGGAAGCTCGCCAGGCACCCCGGGAAGCTCGCCAAGCACCCCGGGGCTGGGTAGGCCAGGAGTGCTGCCAGCACTGCACTCAGCATCGTGCTCTACAGCCCCCCCAGACACACGCTAAGCACCGCACTGTGCCGGGTGGCATCCAACGTGCCCCACAGACCCTCGACCCCAGCAGGGAGCTGTGAGTTGGTGGGGCTCAGTCTGTCCCCAGTATCACCACCACCATTGCTCGGCAGCACTGGGGAGGCTGCAAGCAGCAGGGCTCACTGGAGGGGTTTGTCAAAGCCACACCCAGCAAAGGGGTCCCAGTGGGGAGAGGGGACAGGAGTGAGTCCTACCGTGCTCCGGTGTCACCGCAGCCCAGCCGCCATCTGCAGCCTCGCCAGGAGCTGTTGCCACTGCATAGCGTCCCTGTGGCACCAGCAGCCCCAGGGGGTTCATCCTGGCTCCACTGGGTGCCGGGGTCCCCTGGGCTGGCACCAGCACCAGGCCCCCAAGGAAGGCAGGCTGGGAACTCACTTGCACCGTCTGCGGCTGGGACACCAGCTTGAAGGGGGCGGCCTGGGGGGCTGGCAGCGGCAGCAGCCCCTCGGCCCTCCCTGAGCAGGGGGTGGTGGGGGCTGGCGTTGCCTCCCCCTGGCCACGGGGCAGCGGTGGGGGCCGGTGAGCTGGGCCAGGGCTGGCACCAAGGCTGACCCTCAGCTGTGGTCGGGGCAGTGCTTGGGGGGCCAAGTCCCACCCCCCCAGCCTCTCTGGGAGCATGGGCAGCCCCGGGGCTGCCTCGGTGCCATCGTAGGGTGAGGATGAGGAGAAGGAAGAAGGCTGGTGAGTGTGATGATGGGTACCCCAGAGCGGGGGTTATGGCAGGGGTGTGCCCATCCCTGTCTCCTCGGCAATGTGCAGGTCCAGCACGGGCAGTGAGCTGTGGCTAGTGGTGGCCCCGCAGAGGGGATGATGCTCTGGCTCTGCTGGGAAGACGCTGCTGTGGGATGGGACTTTCTTCAGGCCAGGGCTGGCAGCTGGGGGGGTGCCAAGTGGCTGGGACGGGGCAGCGGGGGCAGGGCTCTCTAGGCTGGAGGATGAGCTGCGGAGGCTTTCGCCATCACTACCCAGCCCCGCAGCGAAGCCCTGGCGAGACTGGAAGGAGGCTACGCGGGCAATGCCGGTGCCAGCGGTGCCGTTGGCTTGGCCAGCGGAGAGGCTAGAGCTGAGCCAGCTGTGCAGCACGGGGTTGGGAGCTGGGCTGGGGCCGGTGGTGATGCCCGAGCAGGGTGGGTGGCCAGGCTGCAGCGGCTGGTGGCTGTCGTCTGTGCCTGAGGGCAGTGGGGACACTGGTGGGGAGCTGGGCGTCTCGCCCCCATCCTCCGCCTCAAACGACTTCTTGAGTGCTGGGGACAGAGAGAGACATGGTGGCATGAGAGTGGTACCCGATGGCACCGTGGCCAGGCACTCATTGGGCTCCACCCCCTCCCCAGCCATGCTGTGCCAGCACCCACAGGTGCCCGCCGGCTGCCAGGTGCCAAAGGGCCATTTGTGAGCCAGTCCTGCATGGGAAACCAGACTGGTGCCAGTGGCCTCCCAGCCCTGCCACATTGTTCCTCATGGTTTTTATCATCATTCCCTGCAGTTTATCTGCACCCAGCCAGCCAGTGCGGCGGCTCCCTGCGCAGTACACTGCCCGCTTTATTCCCCCTGTAAGGCAACCAGCCCGAGTAACCAGATCCCCCACCGGACCCTCTTCTGCTGCATCCATCCATGATGGAAGGATTCCTGCCCCCCTACAGGGCATTAACCCTGAAGCTGACTGATGTCAAGGCAGGCTGGAGCTATCACTACATGCAGCAGTAACATTATATAGTCCACACAGGATGCTGTAGCCATGAGCCCACACAGCTTCACACCAGTAATGGCAACCACAAGCCCACGTTGTGGCCCCAGGGCTGCTGGTGGTGTGAACTTGCCCCATCCCCCCCCCAAAACCGGACCCCCACACTGCCCTGTGGGCATCACCGTGCCTGGCTCTGGTGCAAAGCCTCTTGCTGTGCAGCTGCCCCCTCCCTCCCGCCACTGTGCAAAGTCCCCCCCAGGAGCCATGCTCCTGCCAGCCCTGCCACAGCAGCACTGTTTGGTCTCAGCAGATGGTTCCCCAGCCCCTGGGAGAGCGCAGGGGGCCCAGGCCCCCACTGGGCAGCCTTCCTCACCCCCACTGCCAAGCGGGTGGCTGCCCACAGCAGGGAGGCCGGGAGGGTGGGGGAGTGGCCCATGCTGCACCCCTTCCTCCCCACCGCACCGGCACGTGCACCAGCCTGCCCCTGCATAGCACCCACTGGCACGAAGCTGCCCTCGCCCTGCTCTCGCTCAACACCACGGCAGCTGTCCCGGCTTAGACGTGGTGCTGTCAGCGCTGGGGGCAGCAGGGCGGTGGGGATCCTGTCCCGGTTCCCTCCCCAGCTCACCTCTGCACCTGGGGCTGGGCAGGGGTCAGGGGTCGGGGCGTGGGTGCTGCTAATAACAGCTCTCCCCCGGGCAGGTATTTCTCCAGCTGGTCCTGCCCTGCTCCACTGCTCTGGCTGCCGGGGGCCGCGGGGCCATGGGAACGGGGTCCCCCTCCCCACGTCCATCTCACTGCTTCAGCACTGCTGGGGACATGCCAAAATGGCTCTTTTCACCCTAAACCTGCCCCGGCCTCTGACCCTTCCTCACCCAGACTGTGTCCAGAATGAGGAGCGGGGGGGGGGGGGGGGGGAGGGGGAGGAA
>JANIJG010018566.1:0-65376 GCA_024611175.1 Megaceryle torquata
GCACGTAAGCCGAGGGTCGATAAGGAGGGTGTTTGTGAGGGGGGGGGGGGCGGAGGGGGGGAAAGGCATTAAATATTAAAGGCAAAACCATCTTTGCCTGGACTCAAGAACAGCTCTTTAAAATGTTTAACAGCTCCCAAATCCCAACTCACCCTTAGCTTTGAAAGCTTCTTCCATCTTTTTACCAGTCCGCCGGGAGCCAGTGCAAGGTTTGTGCGAGCAGCAAAGCTGGTGTGCAAAGTGCCTCCTAAACCCTGCAAGCCTGCAGGGACTGGTGTGTGGAGGGGAACTTGGAAAAATCCCTGGAACATCCCAGTTCTGGCCCAAGTCACTGGAAAGTGGTCAGTGAGGGCGGCCCCTCCTGGGAGCAGGCTGTGTCACCCCAGTGGAGGGTGACACCGTGCTGGGACAGCACGGGTCCCATCCTGCCCCCACATACTGATTGCTGTGCAGCCCTGGCAGCATCAGCTCATGGGGATGGTGTTCGGGTCCTCTCCATCAGTGGGGACCCTGAGGGTCTGGTGCAGCCTGAGCTGCTGCGCAGGAATGGTGATGCCTTGCACACTCCTGCACCGACTGCCACCCCCAGCACCTCCCCGACTGGTGGATGCTCGAGGGACATGGGCTGCAGAGGGGACACTGTAGAGCAAAGTGTTTGGAGCCCTTTCCCTGCTGCTGAGGGGCATCCCTGGGGAAGGGTGAAGCCTTCTGAAGCCACCAGCAGGACCATTCATGTGAGTCCATCCTGGAGCCCTCCTCTGTGCTAAACATCTTCCCCAAGTCTCTAAAACCAGCAAGAGGCTATTAAAAAAAGAAAATCGTTATACCCTACAGACCCCTTTCTTCACCCCAGGGTTGGAAAGGTGGGGGGAGTTCACTGATCGTGGGGTGACTGGGATCCTGAACATCACCTTGGAGCATCGCCCCTCGGTGAGGCAGCAGCACAGACAGGCTCAGCCTGGACCCGCGCTGTGAGATGGGGTTTCCATAGCAACGGGCAGTGAAAGGCCTCGGATCCTGGATGTTCAGGGCAAGGATTTAGGGTGGGGGCTGGTGTGCTGAGGGGGTACCCCACACTGCAGACTGTTTGCTGCTGGGGGGGGATTCCCCTGGTTGAATCAGGGCTCCTGTTGTCCCTGGGATGGCTCCACATCTCCTGGAATCACACCTCGCGTCACCTCCCTCCAGGCTTTTCGCAGGATGCCTGGAGAGGACCTGGCCTCACGGTGGGGAGGGGGGATGTCACAACAGGGTGCTCAGCCCCCACTGTGACCCCTGGTGCTGCCAGCCCAGCTGAGCCTCCCCTGGGGAGCAGAGGAGCGTGGCCAAGCCCCAGAGGGGTGTGCGGGTTCTCCTCCGCCTCTGCTCCCTCCCCGGCTATTTTTGGCAGACCACATGTCGGTTCCCCTCCCTCTGCTGCTGGTGGGGATGGTTATTCTGGGCAAGAGGAGACGTCAGAGGAGGTCGTGCCAGGGCTGAGGTGCTGCCTTCAGCCCCAGGCCCATGCCTCTGTGGGTGGGGGAGCCAAGCTCTGCCGCTGTGGGTTGTGTTGGGGTATTCTCACCCATTTCGTGTTACGGTGCTGAGCTCCCAAGGGCAACATCTGTACAACGAGGGCAAAGCACCAGTGCAGGGGACAAAGCAATGATGCAACGGGGACAAAGCAGCATGTGGTGGTGATGAGGCACTACTGCAATGGGGACAAGCACAGTGCCATGTGGACAAAGACTTCTGCCACGGTGGTGAAGCTCCAGGCAATGGGGACTTTGCAGAAGTCACAGGGGCAAAGCTCCATCAACGGGCCAGGGCACAAGGAATGGCTCAGTGAAGACACCCTTGGCCAGTGGCACTTCCCATCCCCCTGAGGCCATGAACAGATGAAAAGACGGGCAAAACAGGTTAGAAGAAAGGAAAGAGGTGTTATTTCTGCCAGCTCAGGTGGAACCTGCCTCCCATCTGACACCCACACCGTGCCCACAGCTGAGCCATGATCATACCATCCCCAAGCCCCCCCCACACCCCATCAAGAGTGGGTGCACCCCACAGGGACCCATGGCTCTACTTAGCACCAGCACCTGCCCTGGTCTGGAAATGTCTCCCATGGCCAGGCACATCTTACCTGCAAAGCCAAAGGCAGGGCAAGGTGGTGACCTTTGGGTGACCTTTTGTGCCAAAAGCTGGCACAAGCTCCAAGTTGCCAGCCGGTAGCTGAGTCTCAGCACGGGCAGTTCCCAGCAGAGCTGCCAGGGCTGACCCGAGGGCTTTGTCTTCCAGTGGATATAGCCACTGGGGATGGAGGAAAGGAACCATCTGCCCTGAGACACCACAGGGCCATGAGCTGGGGCTTTTCCACTTAAAAGGCCCCACACAGCTGAGTTTTCCCACCCAGTGCTAATGGCTGGGCTGGGCAGAGACCACTCATGGAGCAAGGAGCTGCCAGCTGTGCTGCCTGGGAGCTGCTCCCAGCGTGACTTGGTGATCGATGTCTGGACATCATTCAGGGGAACACCACCATTTTCCTTCCCTGTTTGTTTTTTTTTGTTTCTCCATTGCAATGCCAGGGGGAGACCCTCACACCAGCATGTTGCAGGGTTGGCAGCTCGTGGCCATCTGTCCTACACTGGTTAATATTAAAAAAAAACATCATTAAGCAATAAAAGAATAGCCAGGGTGTCTGGGATGTGCAGCCTTTCCATGCCCACCCTGGCTTTGAAACTGTCGCGCTGCCAAAGCAATGCCTGGAGGTGGGCACTGCCCAGCCCCCCATCCTGGGGCATCCCCAGAGATGCAGCCAAGCAGGGAAGGGCCTTGCAAGCCCCCGTGGGGTGCAGGCATAATGGGAGGGTAGTGGGACCCCTAAATGTTCTCGTGCCATCCCCCAGCATCCCCCACAGAAGGCAGGGTTGGAAAATGAAGGGCTGGGGTTTGGTTAAGCCCCTGGCCCAGAGTAACATTGCTGTGGGGAGCAGGGATGCTCTGGGGTGTCTGTGGTCCCTTCAGCATCCCCAGCCCCATCTCTGTCCCAGTGCCTTTCCACCTTACATGCCTTGTTTACATTTTCCTGCCTTAAGAAGAACAGACTTTTGGGGCGGGGTGGGGGGGGTGAGGTAAATATTTTTCCGCTTCCTCTCAGAGCTGGAAAAGCCTGCGAGGCCCATCTCCAGGGAGACTCTGTAAATAAGGCGAAGGGGGAGGACGGGAGGGGGGCTGCTCCATATGCTCCACCAGCTTTCGGCCCCGGCTTGCCATCAGATGTCTAACACAACAGGAAGCAATAAAAACAGTTATTACCAGCCAGCACCTTCCAGCACGGCCGCGCGGAGGAGCCTGCCTTTGCTCTTGCCCTCCTTGCCCAAAACCTGGTTTAATTACAGGGCTGCCCTGTTATTAGAGGGTTATCAGGGCTCCCATATTATTAGGGCTCACGGCAGAGATGCCCAGCTCTGCTGCAGCAGGGCACGGTGCCACCCCGCTGCTGCGCTTGTGGCACTGAGATAACCGCGCTGCGATTCCCACGTGCCCCCAGGTCCCTCCGCCGGCTGCTGTCACCTGTTCCATCTGGGGATGGCCACATGGGAAGAGCACCGTGGCAAATGCCCCTTGGCCAAGGGAGGTCCCAGCATTCAACCTGCTGTCGTTTATAAAACAAGCCATCTAAAAGCTACAGCCGCATCTGCTCCATCTATTAGGAAAGAAATGAGAGGGGTGATGGCTCAGAGATGGTAAAGCCTGATGCTGACCATGTGCCCGTGGCCGATAATTCCTGCTGCGCGGCCGTAACTCCCGGCTGAACCAGAGCGTGTCCTCCAGACAGATGTTCAGCCTTGATTTAAAGGCATCAAGCGGTGGAGATCCACCACCATTTCCCTGCCTGCTCACAGCGGATAATTAGAGCCACTCTTCCAAATATAAACACAAATCGATCCCTCTGGCCGGGCTGGTCAGGCTGCTGCCTCCAGATATCCAAACCCCTACTCTCTTATCTCCTTTTTCTTCCATATGGGCTGTGTCTGGGCACTGACCCGTTGCAAGGGACCCCGTGAACCCCCCGGGCCCGTGACCTCTTTGTTTGCTGCATTTACCGGGTACACCCTGAACTCAGAACAACCTGCAGCACCAGGCGGGTTTCTCCCGGCGCTGGCTCCGCCGGTGTTTGTGTTTGTGAAGCTCTTTCCTGCTGGCGGGGAAGTCTCGCTCGCATCCTGCGCGCCAGGCGCTGGCTCTGCTCAAACCCTATCGATCTCGCTTTTCCATTTGCAGAGCAGGCGAAAAACACGTTTGCTGCCTACGTATTAGTGGCTCTGGAGACCCGTTGCCAGCAGGAACTGGACCGGAGGGATGAGGCGCCCGGCTGGAGACCTTTAGAAAAATCTTTTTTTTTTTTTTTTTTTTTTTTTTTTTAATAGCACTGCAATAATCGCTGCTGCAGCTTGCACTGCACACACCCCCGCCCCGCTCCTCCTGCCCACGGACACGCACGGACCGGGCTGCTGGAGCATTCAGCATCCCCTGCACGGCTGGAGCTGGATTGGGCCCCTCGCCCCTGCTCGGGGGCAGGTGGGGTGTGCGCTGGAGCCGAAGATCAAGACAGATCGGCCGCATGCTGGCAGTGATTTCTTCCCTGTCTCCTCTGCCCACGGCAAAAACTGAACTTGTGACCCAGATGTGAGCAGCCTGTTATCTCATTAACCATCCGGGCTGCCCCAGGAGCCTTTTCTTACCATATAAACCTCCACCCCACCCCTGAAATTCAGCCTGGATCTCTGAGATGGGATGGAAGATTGCAGATTAAATGGATATAAAAAGCACAGGTTTTCCCATAATTATTTTCCTGAATATGTCGATACTAATTAAAATTGTTTCCTATAATCAAATTTAAAATAGCGAGGGGAGAGCAAGGGGGGGTCTGAAATCCTTTTCTTTCGAGTCACTTGGGCATAAAAAAGGCTTTCAAGTCAAATTAGCAAAAAAATCCCCTCCCATCTCCCCTCCCCTTTTGAAAAAAGGCAGAGACGCAGCAAGGCCGGGCTGCGGGGTCCTGTGGGGCTACCCTCCAAGCCTGGCCAAAAATGGGCCTCAGGGGGTGCTGGCGCTCAGGGCGGGTGCAGGGCTGTGGGTCTATAGGGCTGTGGGTCTACAGGGTGCCAATTTCCCTGCCTACAGCAAGCCCCGGGCGGGCTGAGCTGTTCTATAGCTCTCGCTCCTTTAACTGACCCGCTGCTTCTGTTCCTGGAGGGGAAGGGGGCTTTAGGCTGTGCCGTGTTCCCTTCCCTGGCCTTGCCAAGCTTAGCCGGGGGATACCAGGAGCTGTCAGGAGGCTGGAGGAGACATCTCAAAGTGACCAGCCACCCAGGTACCAAAATTGCCGGGGTTTGTTCTGTGCTACGCAGGAGCAGCTCACCGGCTGTTCCAGTGCGCGCTGCTCTGCCTGGAGGAACAAGGCTTCCCCCAGAGCCCTACAACCCCCCCCGGGGAGCCCTGCAGCACCCCGAAGCCCTGTACACCTCCCCCCCCCCCAACTCTGCCCGAGCCCTTTGCCTCCAGCACGTCTCTAGAAAGCAGCTCCAGAAACTTGGCTGAGGTGCGGGCCAGCCGCAGGCAGGCGTGACCCGAGAGCCCTCCCCACTTTGGGCTTTCCCTGCCTCCGGTCAGAGGTTGTTGGCAGCCAAAGCCGGACTCGGCACCAGCACTTGTTCGCTGGCCGGGACACCCTGATGTCCCTTAGCTGCCTTTAGATCTCCGGGGCTGAGAGCAGCAGGCGATGGGGTACCCCGAGCGCTGCCGGTGCTCGCCACGATGCCCTGGGTGTGCGCGGCTCCTCTCCTGCCACTGGGGCGGGCAGGAGCCGCAGGTCCTTGTGCTACGCAGCAGCAGGAGGAATTGCTGGAAGCTGCAGACCAGCATGGTTAGAAGAGAAAACAACACCTTGCATTTAACCCCTGCCCTCCCAAGGAGGGATCTGGGGACAAATCGGTGACTTTGCCATTTTTATTTTCAGTGGAAGGAAATGATGGCTCTGCTTGAGGGATGAAACCCAGCCAGGGGACCAGGGAAACCTGGGACTCCCTGGAGGCTGCAAAACCTCCATGAGAGTCCTGTGCCCCTAGCCCCTTGCAGTGAGGGGTACAGCTCTGGGCTCTCCCCAACCCCCCCCACACCTGCTGGGCTTGGCTAAGTGAAGCTGTGGCCAAAACCCAAGGTCAGAGCCTGCACATCAGCCCGGCCCCACCTGGCTGGGGCTGCCGGGGTCCCCTGGGGCTGGAAAAGCAAGAAGAAAGGAGGATGATGAAGTGGGGGGAGATCGTGACCAGCCCCCCTAAAGTTAGCCAGGCAAATTTACGCCATTCACCCTGAGAGCCTTTACCAACAGCTGCGTGGGGATATAAAGAACCATTCTGGCTTTGGAGGCTGCCTTGGGTTCAAGTCCCTTGGCTCCCATGGTCCCTCCTTTCCTGGGAGCCTCTCGCCCGGCCCGTGGGATGCTGGTGTTCACCGGCAGCCGGGATGCTGGCTCCAGCACATGGGGACAGAGGTCCTGCCCTTCCCGGCGCTGCGAGGCATCACTGCCTTTAGCTGCTGTAATGGGTTTCTAAAATTAGCTGCACACTCTGCCCTTGGGCTCGAGCAGGACATTTCTCAGTTGTTTAATATCAAAAGTCCTGAAAAAAAAGGGAAAAAAAAAAAAAAAAGGAAGCAAAGCACAAAAGCAACCCAGTCAATGCATGTTTAAGTTTATTTTATCACTTGTTCCGCAGAACCCAACATCTATTTTAAGTCATTTATGAAGAGTACAAGTGTGAATAGCTGCAGAAGTTTTGCAATTCCAAGACACCACATACAGCTGCTAAATAAAGCAAATTTAACCTTCCCAACAAAGCCTCAACAAGCATCCCACCCTTCCCTGGATCACGTTTCCAAGCTACTGATTTCAGACAGCAAAAAGCTCATCTCTTCCACATCTAAAGTCGATTAGTTTATGAAGAGGTCCCTGACATATGGCAGCATCACCCCTGAGCCCCTCGCTGGCATCTTGCCCCGCGAGTGCCTCCCTTCCGGACGGGCTTGGTTTCCCCTGTGCCGAGGGGGACAGGTGCAGGTTGGTCCCTCGGGGTTGATCCCTCCCTTCGATTTACGAGTATTTTACATTTTGCCACGGGCCACAGCTCCTATAAATAACCCTGGGCTGCCCGTGGCAGATGTGAAGCCTATCGCTGCCTGCACGCCCCCTTAGAGGCCTCGGCTTCCCAGCAGCGTGAATGTGAATAGATCTGAATCTGCAATGAAATATTAATTGGAAGCAACACTGTTCTCCTATCTTCAGAGGGGAATTTTAATTGAGGACCACGCTAACAAGCTAGTATCTTCCTGCACCATGTGGTCACAGAGAGCCAAGGCAGGAGAGGGGGTGCTGGGACCTGCTCTTTTTAATCAGAGCCTCCCCTATCACTTCTTTCTCCTCAAATCAACCCAATTAGCAGCCCAGTGTTCATCACCCTGCAAACCCACCACCAGCAATTGCAACTGAGCAGATCAACTACAAGGCACGTAAAGCCCCATATGGGCAGGTACTGCCTGGGATCAGGTGAAGCTGTTGTACCCAGAAGGGCAACCAAAGCTTGTTGGAGACACCCCATCAAGGAGAGGGGCTGGAGCATCCCATTGAGATCAGTCCTGACCAGCAACACTTCCCTTCATGCCCATTAACTCCTAACTAGCCAGGTTGTTCCCAAGCCGATGGCTCTGGTTCAAGAGGAGCATCTGCTGGTGCTCAGCGGGGTGATATGAGGCACTGCAGAAGGTCCTGAGATGCCTTTGGATGGAGCACAGGGTGAGCAACAGCTTCATTTGACTTGAAAGGCAGTGAGAAGGCAATGTGCTGAGCAACCCCGTCTTTGGGGATGGCTGAATTTTATCTGCAGCTGTCTCGCTTGCTCTGTCAGAGCCCGGCAGGACCACTGGCTTTCTGATAATTCAACAACCTGAGCAAAACAGGAATTCTCAAATATCACAACACTTGAAAAGGCAAGTTTGGGAGGTTGTTTCCCACCTCCCTGCCCCATTTTCTGACTAAATATAGTCCACTCAGTGTTGTGCTGGACTTGAAACAGGATGGGAAGAGAGACTGCATGAGAGGGGTACCTCTCATCTTGCATTTTTCATGTATTTTGGTAAAGATTGAACTCTCTGGGATGTCAGGAGGATACAGGCCTCCTCTGGGGAGGGAAGGAGGGCTGGAAACACCATGTCCTGCAAAATGGCTCTTCATTAGCTGAGGCTTTTGATTTCTAAGGGTGGGAGCTGGGGAGGATCACTGCCGCCGTCCTACAAAGCAGAGAGAGAAGCACTAGCGAAGAGGCTGGCAGGGAGCAAAGGGACAGATCCTGCTGTGGGATGAAAGGGGAGCCAGCGCCAGCAGGTCGCGTCCATCCGTCACTGCCACATGTCACCCACGTCCCCGTTCTGATGGAACTTGTGGACGTGGTCGGCGTACCTGTGGAAAAGGAACAGCCTCGTTACCTCGCAGCAAGGTCTGAAGCACTTTGGCAGTCAAGAGAGCTTTGTTTGTGAGCACCATCTGCCACAGCACCACGCTTGCCCAGCTATGGGCAGCAGCTCAGGGCAATGGAGCCAAGGCAGGGCCTGATCCTGGTCTCCAGGCTTGACCAGGCTTCCTCACTGGGCAAGAACTGCTCACGGGAAGGGATTTGGAAAACACCTGACTGAAGACAGGCGGGTGCCTTGCTCTGGGCATTTTTCTCTCCCGCCCGCCCATCCTCATTGGATTCAAAGGGTTTAAAACCCAATGAGCCACCCTCGTTTGCAGGACGTCTGCTGCAAACCACCATGATCTGGTCACCGAACCCGGGTGGATGACATTCCTGAGCCCAGGGGCCGGGCTGCCCCAGCCCATCCTCACACCCACTTCTTAGCGCAGTACGCGGCACAGTCCCTTCCCACGCTCTCGCTCCAGGCCGTTTTGTAGAGCACCTGTAAAAGAAGAAATGCACTCAGCCTGCCCACCTCTGCCCGCCCTCACAGCAGCCTGTGTCACCGCTCTGCCGTCCCGCCCCTGCCGTCCCATCCCCGTGCCCACCGGCAAAAATCTCAGCTGCGGCATTTTGCACATGCGTGTCGAGCAGAGACCGACCGCGATGCTCTGGGCAAAATCAGTTTTGCAACCTTGTGTTGCCAAAGTGGAGGAAGCCAGTGTGTGTTCCAGGGGGCTGCCCTCAGGATGGTCAGGATGACCTTTTCCAGCAGTGCTGCTGCAGCTGCAGTGGGCTGGGGCAAGGCAGGCGTGCTCGAGGCTGTGCATGGATGGAGATGTGGTTTTGGCACAGCCTTAATGAAGGTCACTGGTCCGTTTGGCTCCTTTTTCCCTTTGTGCCCCTGGGTTTTCATTTCAAAGTTGTGGTCCAAGGAGGCAGGGAGCACAAGGGTGGTGAGGAGCAGCTGAGGGACCTGGGGCTGTTCAGCCTGGAGCAAAGGAGGCTCAGGGGAGACCTTCTAGCTCTGACAGCTCCTGACAGGAGGCTGGAGCCAGGGGGGAGTTGAGCTCTGCTCCCAAGGAAGAAGTGACAGGACAAGAGAAACCAGCCTCAAGTTGCACCAGGGGAAGTTTAGGTTGGAGCTGAGGAACAATTTCTTCCCCTCCAGGGTTGTCCAGGCCTGGCCCAGGCTGCTCAGGGCAGGGGTGGAGTCCCCGTGATCCCTGGAGGGGTTTCCAAGCCCCCCGTGGAGCTGTGGTGCTGAGGGCCGTGGGTCAGTGGTGCCCTGGCAGTGCTGGGGCAACAGTTGGACTCGATGAGTTTAAAGGCCTCTTCCAACCAAGATGATTCCACAATGCTTGGGGAGCTGTAAGCCATCATTATCTTAGCACCAGGGAAATGTTCTAACTCTACAAACACCCGTCAGCAGGCGTCCAAATTTGGGTTAATTGATGTCACCCCAGGCAGAAGGCAGCGGGTGGGTGAGGGCTGTGCTGTCTCCTGGGACCAGCAGCTCCCACCATGGGGATGGAGGAGCCGAGGTTTGAACAGTCCCTGTTGGACACACGGTGCATGCCCAGCCCAGTGCTGGCTGCTGGATTTCAGGCCCTTTTGTGTCTAGACAAAGTAAGATTATAAGATCATTCCAGCCATGTAATAATTCTGAATGTTACCTTTTTTTTTTTAGGTTAGAGCTTTAAAGTTTAATGATGTTTAAATTTTTATTTTCTTTGCTCCTATCCTCACCAAAATAACACAGTCAGTTTTATTTTGAGAGTATCAGCATAGAAATATCATTTTGATTTGTCTTTCATCTTGTTTCATTGTTTAATTATTGATGATTTTTTTTCTTTCCCCCTAAAATGACAAATAAACTGCCAGAAACTGTGCAAGAATACAGGAGGAGTTTGCACCATGACTGACTCCCAGGGAATTTGGGCTGACTCAAGTCTATTCCTCACCAAACCTCATCTTCTCTACCTCCAACCCTGATATACGGGGGGGAAATTTGAAACCAAGAGGCAAATGGAGCCAGAGGGCACATAAGAAATGCAGGGAGAACCAGAGCTTGCACAGCGTCCTGCAGAGCCAGAGCTCATCACCCGCGAGGCAGCGAACGTCACTGAGCTCCACCACGCAGGGGGTTAAGAGATGGACCCAGAAACAGGAAGGTGGAATTGCACATGTTCTAGAAACAGGCAGCGTGGGAGGGATTTTATTCCTACAATTGCTTACAGTATTAGCTTCCCAGTAATTAATCAGACTGGTGCTGCCTGACGGGTGGAGAGCTTGCTGGCAGGTAGGGGTGGCGAACCAGACCCTCACAGGAATGTGCTAAACCCCACGGGTGGCCGTTCCCACCCCGTGAAGCTGAGGGGCACGTAGGTGCCCCTGCCGAGCTGTGCTGCCCAGGGTCCATCCTCCCCACGTCCCCGGAGCTGGTGCTACAGCAGCTGTGACACACTTGGCTTGGCACAGGATCCCAACAAAGCCACAATTTCCCCTAGAAGGGATGCTTGCTGACATTTTATTGGGGTGCCCACCCTCCCCCATGGCCCCAGCACTTACCAGGAAGACGAGGCAGTGCAGGAACAGGGTGTAGAAGAAGGCAACGGTACGAGCTGTCTTGTTGGACAGGATGAGCCGACCCTGCAGCAAGAGCAGAATGGAAAATCCCATTTTAATGAGGTTCAGTGGAAACCAGCACTCCCTGTGCAGAGGCTCAGAGAGACCCCAGCCAAGATTCAGGCCCCATTTCTGCTACGTAAATACAAAAGTGAGCTGGGATGCTCTGCCACCCAGTCGTGCCCATCTGAGCAGCTGCTCCCCTTCAAAGTGGCTGCCACAAGTGCCTACGTTCTCAGCCCCAAATTGCCCAAATTGAGGTCAGTTCAGGGCTGTGAACCGTGGGCTTTCCCCTACTGAAAACTCTCTGGGCTTCATTTGGAGCTGCCTTTACCCCACCTTTCTCTGGCAGCTCTGCCTGCTCCCCCTGCACCAGCCCTGGCTCAGTGCCTGCCTGCGGCTCAGCGCCACTCCGGAGAGAAACCCCGGCAGTAATTAAGTCTCACACATTTTTAATTCATGAGCTTGAAGAACTTGTGATTTGCAGCATCCCCTCACCACCTCCTCGGCAGCGTGGCCGAGAGAGTGATCTCTGCACTGGTGCTCCCCAAGGCTGGCCCTGGTGCACAGCTCTGCCTGAGCACCAGCTCTGCTGTGGGACCCCAGGAATCACTCAGAGGATGATTTCTCAGCCAGACCCGCAGCGACACTGCAGCCTCCCAAACGCCTTGGCATATTTTGGGGGTGATCACTGCATGCTGGGGTTTGGATTCTCCTCCAGCTCCTGGCATCCCCCTCTGTGACCCTCCAGCCAGCTCAGCCTAAAGCAGCCGTGGTCCTGTGCCTTGGCTCTGGGCCCTCCAGCAGCAGAGAGCTGGTAGTGTGGGGTTCAAGGCTCGGGCTGGTGTGGAGCCGCGGTGAGGCTACGTGTGTGCTGAGAGCCACGTACACCCATGGCCAGGCTGTGCTGCTGGCTGAGCACCTTGGGAAAACTAAGTTCTCGAGGATGCCAGTTGCTGCTGGGCTATGGATTGTTGGGTAGCCATGTGCCAGGCCCCTGGCTGCGCTCTCAAACATCATTTCTCTGGCTCTGCAAGGTCAATCTTGAAAGATTTACCCCCACCTTTGCCAGTCCCGTGTCAGCCCATGGAGATGTCTGAGCTCCCTGGGGCCTAGAAACCCTGCAGAGCTGGGCTGTGTCACACTACAACCCCTCATTTTGGAGAAACCACCGAGCAGCACCCAGACCCTGATGATGTCCGAGCCCTTCTGTCTGGCCCAGGACTCTGGGATCCCAACGGGAAAAATCTTCACGTCCATTCCTTCAAAAGAGCCAAAGTCAGGAGTAACCACAGCCTAGAAAAGCAGCTTATGAAGGATGGATCCTACCTTCCTACATAGCAACTTTTTATTCCCGCTGTAGAAGCCAGGGATTCATTATGGACATAAGCACATTCCCCAAACCACCACGCGGGCTTTCCAAAGCTGGTGTTAAAACCCACAGATCTCCCACCAAACCACTGCTGGGCCGAAATCTTCTTTGCTATTCACGGCCACGGCGGAGGCTGCTGTAACAAACAAGATTATGTTCTTAAATATTCCCAAGGAATAACTCCCCAAAGTCAGGGTTGGTGGTTTTTTTTGTAAATGCCTTGCATTAATTCTCTGTGGTGCTGGCACGCCACCCAATCCATATTCATGTTGGCATTTGCTTGGGTTTTATGCAAATGACAGCTTTGCCTTCATCACACCATAGTTCTGCATTCTGTGGCTGTTGCAGACCAGCGGGCCCACATTAACCTCTGTTGTGCCAGACAGCCAAAACCTGACCCTGAGCCTGCCGCTGATGTCACAAATTCAACTATAAGTCATATTTTTCTCAATAACCACATTTTTAGCTCAGAAAGCAGCATTTATCCCTAAGAGATTGTAGCCAGAACCCAGAGCAGCAGCCCCGCTGACCACCGAGGTGCAGGGGAGGACCCTGTGCTGCCGCAGACCTCAGCAGCTCCCCAGTATCTTCCCCTGATGCTTTTTTGGAAGGAAGAAGCTGAGCAGGACCCATGGTAAGTTTTTTTTCTGACTCCAAGCAGTAAGAAACTGCTGTGTGAGGCAGAGCATCGCCCCTGCATGGGGCCCTTTGCAGCCCGTCCCACGCCTGCTCCCCAGCTCTGCAGGGTGCTGAGGCTTTCTGGGGATGTATCCCACAGGGAGCTGGGCTGAGCTAACCCCCACTCCATGCTGTGTGCAAAGAGGCTTTGACCACGGGTCTGCCCTTGGCTGGGGGTGCAGTGTTGAGCTCCCCCACCCATGTTGCAAACCAGAGGAGGGGTGCTTGCTACAGCCCGTTGTACCCCTCCTCCCACCCCCGCACTGCCCAGGGGAGTTGTGGTCACAGCCGTGGGACATCGTGGCTCATGGCAATCTGCTGAGACACACGCTGTCCCCAGGCTTCCGGGCCATGGCCTGGGCTGTGGCATTGCTGACCGGGTTGGGGCTGGGTCACCTGCTCCAGCTGGGACCCCCTGGCATGCTGTGGGATGGAGAAGGGGAAAGGGGAAGGAAAGGGCAAGGGAAGGGGGTGAGTTCAGAACCGAGACCCAGTGTGGCCCTGGCATGGTCTGCACTCCTGCCGGGGGGAGCAGGGATGGGCTCTGCCCCCACCTAGGGCGAAGCCCAGCAGCAACATTCCCAGTGCAGGGACTGGGCTAGAAACCTTTTGTCCCTGGCTGTGGCACAGTGGGTGCAGCCCACTCACCATGCTCAGCGTGGCTTTATCCCAGGGACTGAGGCTCAGGTACTTCCTCTGGCGTTCCTGCAAGTAAATGGCACAAGAAGCTGATTTTGAGGCTCAAAGGGCTGATTTAGGTTTTGCAGATCAAGGAAGGAGCTCTGGGATCTGGGATGCTCTCACCTCCACCCCCGCCCCGAGTCACAAGGAATGCTGTGTGGGGACAAGGGCCTTTTTTTATTTTTCAATATTTTTTTTTAGGTGAATGGCATTTGGGTGTGTTTTATGTTTTCAAAATACTGTCCCTGGGTTTCATCCAAGCAATGAAATAATTTTCCTGAGAGGTTTCATTTCCTGGCTGCTCCTTCCCTCTGACACGCCTGGGCCACCTCGCTGCGAGCAAACCCAGACCCGAGCAAAACAACCCTCTCGTCGACTGCAGCACATCGCAAAACTTCTTTCCTCCCTACGCCGGGCAAAGCCGTGCTCTGCCATGTCGAACTGGGGCCAGCTGAGTCCTACTCTGGCTGTGGGAAGCAATGGTCCCCTGGCAGAAGGAGGGTGGCTGATAGGGAGGGTGGGTGAGGGCTTTTCATACCTTCCTGCTGAAGGAGGAGAAAGGGTCCAGGCGCTCTTCATACTGGGAGGAGTATCGCTGCTCGGTGTCGTCCCTGCTGCCGCCCTGCGGGAGCAAAGGCAGGTGAGAGGCAGTGGGTGCTGGTGTAGCTGCTTGTACTGGTGTAAGTGGTGTATGGACACCCAGCACAGGTCCAGAGCCTGCGCAGTTCCCTTGAGCTGCAAACTTGGAAGACATGGCCCCCAAAGGATGGAGCAGCACAGCCCACAGCTGGCCCATGGGGTCGACAGCATCTGTCCCCTTTAGAAGGGAGAAGCCCACCAAAAGCTACTGAACCAACTCCTTTCTTCCACGGGGACTCCACCTGTGTCTCCCTATTTTTCATCCTTTCCATGAATTAGTAGTCATCTGTGTCACCCTGGAGAGCTTGCCTGGAAATGCCTGGCCTAGTCAAATCCCACCCTGACTCCCTTTGCTGCTGGGCCAGGTAGGATGGACACAGTGTTTTAGGAGGAGGAGGTCACTGTTCAAACATGAACCTGTTACTATCTGGGCAAAGGACAAGGAAAATGAAGGAAACTCCTTGAAAGAAGTGAAAGATCCAGGTCAGGTCAGGCAGGCTGGGTGTAAAACTCCTCCTGGGACAGAGGTTCTCTTTGTGCAGCCTCGCCAGCGGTGCTGGGTGCAACGGCAGTGGCGAGCAGCCTGCACATCCCTGCTCCTCCTTTCCCCAGCGCTGCCTCTGCAGGTCATGAGAATGGCAGATTCCACACCAGACTGGAACTGCCTCGTGCTGTCCCCAGGCACGGTCACGGTCGGGCTCGAGCCCCAGCTACACGAGCTGCATGCTCCTGCCCAAGGGCCCCGCCGCTCATCCATCCCTCTCCCCCAGCACCTCTGCCTCAGCGGCGCGGTGACGCCGACCTTCACCGAGGTCTTTCTGGACCCGTCACCGTGTGCTGCTGGTTGTCCTCCTGCCAGGCCAGCCCAGCACGCTCCATTTCTCCGCGGGTCAGCCCCACCGCGCGCAGACCTTTAGCAAATGTGCCCTTACGCGCCGCAATCTGATCCGCGTGTCGCCGCGCGGCCGGCCGCCAGCGGTGAGAGCAGCTCCCAATTTAGGGGCGGTGAATTCACTACAGCCTGGCCTTATTGAATGATCTTTGATGATTATTTTTAACGTGTCACATGCCCGATTAGGGGGTGAATTATGCAATGCCCCCCGTGCTGCTGCGTCGCAGGCTTTTGCTCTTTAGGTCATGTGAATGGCATTCAGGGGTTGCCTTGTGGCAGCAGATAAACATGGACATGATCTTCCGCGGGAGAAACGGGCAAAAATGTCAGAGGGGCTGACCCTGCGCTGCTACCGAGACATAAATAAAAGAGCCAAATAAGGTCCCTCACAGCTGTAGGAGTTCCCCATCCCCAAATGCTTTTAAAATATCCCTCAACAAAACGGATCTAGTCTGGCCAGCATGGAAAGGCAGCAGCTTCAGGGAAGGATGGCAGGGCAGGCAGGGTGAGAAGCCAGTGTCCCTTCCCCGGTAGCGTCTCTTCTGCAGTCAGAGGGAGAGCCCGAGGTGACAGGAGCCCAGCTCCGACCGAGGAAGTGGTTGCAATGGGAAGCTCCCCAGGCTCAGCCTGACCCCCTTGCAGACCCCTGGGGATTTCCAGGGTTGAAACCCCCAAGGAACACGGCAAGAGCAACAAAATCTGCAGCACAATCTGGTGCTGCTCCCCAGCCTCCTTCTGGTATTACTGGGGTTACTGGGACAGTTTCAGGTTGGTTTCTGCTCTTTTGGGAAGGGGCCCTGGCTGCCCTGGAGAGCAGGAAGCCGATCAGCTCTCTCTGCTGGCCACACTAAATTCAGGGCAGTGGGGAAAGAGCATAGGTCTGACAGGATGGATTATTTGTCAGCCTCTAACCCGCAGGGAGTTATCGCAGGAGGTCTCGATTTAACTGCTCACTGCCTGCTCGGGCAGGAGCAGCCGTGACTCACCCACTGGAGCATCACGCTGCTGGGAATGAGCAGCGAAGGGGCTCATAGCAGCTTCTTCAGGGAGGAAGTCTGAGCTTCTGGCATCAAAGATGTCAGACACCTTTCAGCACAGTTCCAAACTGCCTTCCTGACAGAGGGGCTGGTACCTGCTCCTCCAGACAGAGCACTGCACCCTGCTTCACCCCAGTTAGCTCCCATTTTCTGAGGTTCATGCAGGGTGCATGTGGGGAATGTGCAATTTCCCCAGTGCCTGTACACAGAGGTTAATGGTCTGTGTTTTGGGTCTGTCCATCTGTGTGAACCCAGCCAGAAGACGGACACCCAGACAGACAGTCACTCACCTGGCCAGGGTAGCTCTGCAGGAATTTGATCTTCTCATAGAGCTTGATGTTGTCAGATCTCAGGTTGTCCAGCTCGCTCTGCAGGGCGTGCACCGTGTGCTGCATCATGCGGTTCTCCTGCGCGGGGGGCAGGGTGGCGTTAGCAGAGGGGACGGGGGAGGACAGGATCTAACTGGGCAGGGGGCAGAAGTGGGGGTGATTTGATGTGCCTGGCCGGGGTTCAGTTCCCTCTTAGTAATTAAAATCCCATGGCTTTGAATTAAAATTGCTCCCCAGTTAAAACTGCTGCCGAATGGGGTCCCTGGTCCCAAAGCATTAACAAACCAGATCCCTCCATGGCCAAAGAAGGGCCAGGGCAGCAAAGGCGGCTGCGGGTGGCTTTGGGCTGAGACCTGTCCCCCACAGACTGTGCAAAGCCAAGCTGATGGCTTTGCAGAGGTTATTTTGAGCCGTACCTCATTTTGCAGAGCTACTGGGTTTTTAATCCAAACCGTATTCCCCATGTGCTTTCCATACGCCCCCTCCCCCCGAATGCTGTGCCAGGGATTTGGACCTGGCCTTGAATTGGAGCAACACTGATGGGCCAGGGGAGGTTCTGGTCCTGCCAACAGCAAAATGTGTTTTTCCCTCCACTGCCTGTATCGTGCTTGTAATAAATTCCCCACAGGTCGTTAAAGCAGCCAGCTCCAGCCTGCAGTCCTGCAGCCCCCACCAGCTGCCCTCCCCACCCCACGTACCCCCTCCAGCTCCTGGTTCCTGGCCCGAAAGCGTTCCCTCTGGCTGGAGATGATGGAGAGGAGCGAGTCCACCTGCCCCTCAGGGAATGAGGGGCCAGGGGACGGCGGGTGACCTGCAGACAGGACTTGGCATTAGACATGACCCGGCAGGTGCCCACCATCCACCCCAGAGCAACTGGAGATTGCTTGAGGTCCCCCCCCGACTCTGTTGCACCTCGGGGGCACTCAGGCAGATAAACTCCTTTGCAGAGCTTTACAACATGGACCAGTTTTTGTGCTTTTTTTTCCATTTTTCTGGGACTTATGCTGGGAATGGACAGGTTCACTCCCCAGGGACAAACACCACACTCAGTGCAACCTTTGGCTGCCTTCCTGTGATCCGTACCCTCCCAGTCCCTGACAGACTCTCCCCCGTAGTTTCTGCAGCAGCTGTAGCCCCAGGAAAAGACACAGTGTCACAACCAGCCCCTGTCCACGTACTCTTCTCGCCTCTTCCCCTCCTCACAAAACAGTCACCCCCCACTTTGTACTTTCTCCTCTTTCAGCCACCCTAGCAAAGCAGGGTCTCTCCTGCAGCCATCCCCAGCTTGCCCTGACCGGGAGCCCCATTTTGTGGGTGGCCCATCCAGCTGAACCCTACAGCGGGGCTCTGCTGGTGCTCGGGGGGCCATCCTCCCCCGTCTGCCTTCCCAGCAGCGAGAGGCATCCACAGCCAAGGCTTAGAAATACATCCCCGAGGCCGTGACTCAACCGCTGCACAGAGGAGCTATTCATAGCGCAGGATGGGTGGCTGCAGGTTGTTTGGCTTGGTGGGACTGTTGCTGTGATATTGTTTATCGTGGGTTTTCAAAAACCTTTCAAAACAAAACAAAACAAAACCCAAAACCAACCAAGCAAACAAAACCAGAGAAAACAAAACCTAACAGCAAAACAGAAGAAGAAAAAAAAAAAAAAGAAAGAAAGGAAAGGAAGCGGGGTTTCTTCCAGAGGAGCCAAGCGTCGTTATTTGTTTGATTCATTTTCTCCTGCAGATCTCAGCACAGGAGCCAATGTTAAGGAAATATTTATCTCACTGGCTCTGGAGGGGTTTTGGTGCAGGAAGAACAGGAGTCAAAGCACAGGGGTTTGGTTCAGCCTGGGTTCACTGGCTTGGCATGGAGCCAGGCCTGGCACGGCCGCACCGCCTCGGGAGCAGCCAGAGGACCGGTGAACCGTGCCAAGCATGGAAAACCCACCAGCACCCCCCATGAGGGACACGCTGAGCAGGTGATGGCTGCATCAGCTTAGGAGCATCCTCATGCCACCGTCCTTGGAGAGGTGACCACCCTGCCTGTGGGACCAGGATGTCACCCACCAGCACCTCAGCCCACAGCCCCTGCCTCTCACCGTAAAACAGCGCCGTGGCCTCCTTGATGGGCTCGGGTATCTTCTCCAGGCTGGGGATGGCCGCACCCTGGGCAGCATAGGTAGAAGGGATTAAGCATCTCCCACCCACCTGAAGGTGTCTGGTCAAAGCAAACCCCTCCTGGGCTCTGCTACCACCCTGGTACCCACAGCCTTTCTGGGAAGCACCGCTGCCAAGCGGGCACTCTGCAAGGATCAAGTCTGAGACAACACAGAGAGGCTGGTGTTCAATCCTCATACCCCAGTTTTGCCTGGGAAGGAGACTGTTGGACTGTCTCTGATGTCACCACCATCACCCCCTCCCACCCCAGCACCATCCTGCATGAGCATGGAGCAACCCTCTGCTGGGTGAATCATGAGAAAAAAAAAAAAAAGGAGGAAAAAAAAAAGAGAGAAAACTAAAAGAGGAGGTGCTCAAACAACCCCTGGGCCTGCTGTTGTCCCCTCCATCAGTGAGGGTCAACCCCTGGGGCCATTTCACGTGGTCCCTGCCTGCTGCCGGGAGCCGAGCGCCGTGGGTGGGGGTTACCTCCGCATCCGGGCGATGCATGGCAGACAGGGCCTGGATGGTGCTGAGGTCGTGCTCCAGCTTGGCGATGAGCTCCTTCTGGCCAGCCATCGTGGACACAGCGTCCGTCAGCTGGATCTGCAGCTCCGCGCAGCGCACTGGAAAACAGAGCCGGGGCCGTCACCTGGGGTGGCCCAAAACCCCAGGTTTTGCCAAACAGACAGCAAAGTGCTGAGAACCTCCCAGTTCTAGCACCAAAGCCAATTCACAGGCAGCAGCCCCGTTTCCTCCTTATCTCTAGGGGCAGCAGGAGGCACCACACCAGCAACCCCTGCTCTGCTCCAGGCAAAGGGGGCCAGGGGTTCAGCCCAAGCTGGTGATGCCCCAGGGTGGGCAGGACCAGTGCCAGGTCCCAGTGCCAGAGGCAACATGAGCAGGCAGCTGCTTGTACCCACATGGCTGCTTCAAATGCATCAGGAAGATCTTTTTGGTGCCCCAGGGGTACCTGGCAGCATCCTGGCTGGGCAGAGTTGGGGGACCTGCAGAGGGACAGGGTGAGCTGGGCCCATAAACTGATCCCAGGTCTGGGCTGCACAGGAAAGAGGTGATGGAGGAGACTCTGGGCAGCACGTCCCCTGGGAGAAGGGACACATGGGGTGGGTGTCTGCTGTGGGGTGGGGGACATTTCCCAGGAGGGGCTCGGATGGAACTGATCCTGCCCCACAGTGCTGGGTGAGGTTGCACAGTCGCCAGCATCCCCACTCGGCCAATTTTCGACAGACAAGCCCTTTCCAGTTGCCCCTCCAACAATAAAACCCATGCCCTGACCCACACCAGGCACTGCTGGACTGCTCCAGGAGAAAACAAAAGCCTCTCGTTCATTCCCCTCGTGTCACCCCAACCCAGCTGTGACACCAGAGCGATGGGTGGGGGCCCAGGCGCAGCGTGGGGCACAGGACCAGCACCGCAGGGCAAGCACCTCGCTCCCCTTTGCAAAGCCAGCCTGGGGCACAGCGCGGCAGCGAGCGGGGCCCCGACCCACAGCACAAATCCATCTGCTCGAGTCACTTCTCTCCCTCGTTGCCGGCAATGCCTGGGTCTCTGCCTGGCTGGAAAAGCTGCTCGGATCAGGGTGCAGACACCCCCCCAGCCTCTCCACTGCAGGGATGCAGGATACGTCCCTCTGTGCCTGGGTTTCCAGGTGGGTGAAAGCTCAGGTCCCGGCTGTTCCAGTCCATCCCTGATAATTCCCATTGTAATTATTTCCCTAAATCCCAGATGGCTGGAAGGCAAAATAAATAAAAAAATAAAAAAAATATCCTAATTTATCACCAGCCAGGGAGCAAGAAATGCAAAGGCTGCCCGGGAAGCAGCCACACCGGCAGAGAGGCCGGGGCAGACCCTGCACCCCCAGGGCCCCCTGCCCTCTCTGGAGGCTTTGGGCAAGAGGTGCAAAGTGTGAACAGCTCGGTTCCCGCTCACCCAGTCCTGCCAGGCTGGGAGCCGCCCCGCAGCCCCCAAAACATGCTGGTCCTTGCATGGGGCTCGATGCCCTGCAGAGCCTGGCTGGGAGGGCTGGACTCAGGGCAGCAGCGATGGGGCTCAAACTGGGTCACGCCCGAAGCCAACGCTGCTTTCCCAGGAAGGGACTTTGTCCGGTGCAGATTTTCCCCCCTTTTTGTCAGAAATGCAGTTCCTGTGTTATCTGTAAGGGACCGAGCCTGTCTGCGGGGAGAGGGGGTGGCACATGCTTCGGACACAACGCATGGATTTGATTCTCTTTTTGGCTCTTTGGATTTTATAGGCCCCAAACGAGAGGCTCAGGGAAGAGCCGGGTGCGCTAAAGGCGCAGTCCCGCTGGAGGTCAGTGTTCCTCAAGAAATGGGCAACTGCTGCCAGCTCCTGAAACATGGGTGGCCTGACGCAAAATACTGGCATTAACGAGATTTGGAAAGAAGAAAACCTTTTCCCTACGGTTAATTATTTAATTGGCTGTCTCTTTAAATTGCATTAAAATGTAATTGGGAAGCTATTACTAGCCAACCATGGGCTGTGGAGCCCAATTCTGCACAAGGCAGCTCTGACTGTGGTGCTGCTGCCGGTGTGCCCGGGCTGTACCATGCTGGGAGCAGAGTGGAGGGCTGGCTGGGGCTGGGCACGTTCCCCTGGCCAAGAAACATGAAGTTAACACAGAACTGGGCTTGGGCATCCTGCTGAAGGAGACCAGAGCCCCGGATCCCAGCTCACGGGTTTCGCTCTTAAATGATCTTTTTCACTTTTGAGTTACACAGACTGAGTTCTTCAGTTAAGAAAAAGTTAATTTAGGAGAAAAAAGGGTCACCAAAGAAATACATCGCCCACTTCTAAAGAACGCTGCCTCCTTCCCTCCTTCCTTCAGGTTTCACTGCCTGAGCATTGGCCAGTCTTCTGCAAACTGTCCATGAAGCCAGAGAGCACTTGGAACCGTGTCTAACACTGATAAAAACCAAGACGCAGGGAGCCTCTGTCTCATCTCCCCTTCAGAACCTCTTGTCACAGTTACTTTCTGGTGGTTGGTTTTTTTAATCATAACTTTCTTTTTTCAAAGGGGCATTGGCCACCTGCGAGCTCATCACTTCTCTGCCAGCGACTCTTCACCTCCCACCACAGGTGGATGGTTCTCCCAGGATGGCAGGTCAGCTCAAGCATTGAAGTGAGCAAAAGAAAATCTACCTTTGTCTTCTCTAAGCTGCTGTGCTGGAAAGCCCTTGCTCTGACCCCTCAGATGTGCAAATACCTCAAAAGCTGTGGAAGATGGAGAGGTACTGCAGAAGATAATGGGACAAAGAAGGTGAAGCCCCAGGGAAACTGGGATTGTAGATCATGTATCTTTAGCCTCAAACTCTGTTGTACCTGACTTTTGAAGCAATGGAGAATCAGGGCCTGAAAGTGACATCACCTTATGAAGAAAAGCGAAGTGCAGCAACCAGGCAACCAAACATGGGCAGATGTCACCTGCCTTGCCCGGTGCTACACTCCAGTGCTGCTTGGCACAGGCAGGTCTGGTTTTCCCTTGTCTGATACACAGAAAACAAGAAGATGAGACTGGAATATTATTGAAAATGCTCCTGCTTTCCTGGGAGTCCTTGGGAAGGTGGCAGAACAGATGGGAATTGGTTTCTAGAGTTTTGCATGGGGCACTTGTGAAGTCACTAGAGAGCTGCTGCCTGGGTGAACTCTCCTTGATCAGGTTTTTCTTAATTCAAATTCCCCATGATCCTGATCCTGAATCCCTGAGCTTTCACCTGGCCTGGCTGGCCAACAACACACCTGTCATTAAAAAAGGTTTCTGTGAACAGGCTCACAGAAGTTCAGTAGAAACCACCCACAACAAACACAGAGCAAAGAGCAAGTCTCTGGTGTGACCACTGAACTTTAGCTGCCAACCATGGAACTTGGACTGGTACCGTAACACCGCAGCTGGACCCTCCTGGGGAATCCTGGGCTTGAAGAGAAGCACCTTTCCGGACAACCATGAACCACAAGCCACACACCTTTTATGACCAAACCAAATCGTCAAGTCTTCTGTTTCACTGAACATGTGGCCAGATGCAATGCCTGGTATAAGTGGGGAGGGGGATCAGGCCCTCTGCAAGGAACTGACCACTTGGCAAAACACTGGTCATCTGTCAGGAAGAATAATAGTGGTAGGGCTCTTGAAAAGCATGGTATCTTGCCCAAAACTGAACGAGTGATTAGAACGAACCGCTGCTCAAAGAATATGTTGTCAAGAAGATCATAGAATCATAGACTCCTTCAGGTTGGAAAAGACCCTTGGGATCATCAAGTCCAAACCATGTCCCCCACACCCCATCTAAATGACCCTTACACACCCCCAGGGATGGTGACTCAACCACTGCCCTGGGCAGCCTGTTCCAGCATCATACTACTCTTGCTGTGAACATTTTTTTCCCTGATGTCCAGTCTAAACCTCCCCTGTTGCAGCTTGAATCCATTCCCTCTTGTTCTAGATGTCTGTTCTGGGAAGTCTAGACACACCTCCACCCCCACTGCCTGAGCAGCACGGCCACGGGTGACATCGCCACGGGCTGGCTGGGTGTTCCTGAAAAACTGTGCAGAGTCCGTGCGGGCAGGTCGTGCGGTGAGACACAGAGGTGTCTCATGCCGTGAGGAAACAGAAAGCTCCTAAATCAGGAATCAAAACCTCAGATGAACCTCCCGCGTCTTTCATTGTGGATGGCCCCATCAGTCTCGCGCTGCTCCCAAGCCATGAGTTAAAAGTCCTCATAGTGAATATTCAGCTAAAAAAACCAAAGTCCCACTGCCCCAGGCTCCAGAGACGCGTTCATGGGGAGCACCGAGCCCAGCAGCTGTAGGGGCTCCTCGGGAGCACCCGCGAGACAGCCAGCCCAGCGCCGGCACGGAGCAACAGCCACTCTGACTCCTGTAACAAGCCCCAGCAATTGGACTCCCTTGGCAAATCATCCAAAATAAACAGCATCTGTTTTCACAGATGGAGAAAATTAAGACATACTAGCAACTTAGTTTGAAGTTATAAGGCCAGACATAAATAAATGAGAGGCAATCTTTCCATAAGATGGTGGCTTGATTACCGCAGATACAGACAGATGAATAAATCACCTTGGGGTGAGATAGGCTGTAACTTGCTACCCATCCATGAGACCGGAGTAACTGCTCATGTGCATCCTCTGAGCCCCAAGGAAATCAGAGGTAAATGGTATTGCTGAAGGGATCTGCAGGGTAGGAGCGCACACATGGGCAGTTTCTGCAAATTAGCTGATGCTCTGCAAGTTCACACCCTGATTTGCCTTACGGTAACTTTTTAATCTCCCTCCACTACTGTCTGGCCTCCTTGGATTTACATAACTGGAAGAAAAGCAGAAAGCAAGCGGAGAAGGGATGTGGCACGCTAGGAGCGTGCTCTGAAACACTCCCCTCTCAGAAGTCAACTGAAGTGCATTGAAACCCATGACTTCAAAGGTTTTAAGACTATTTTTCTTGACTAGAAGGAAGATGATGGTAAGATAACTAAACCTTGGTTTAGTCAGTACCTGAGAAACCCAGGCACAAAGCTGGAGACTCACTCAACACAAACACTGGTGTCTGAGCACGCCAGGACGGGGAGCGGGAGCCAAAGGAAGAAGCAGGAAACTGGGTCTGCCACGAATCCTTTGATTTTTCCACCGCCTTCACCCTTTCCCACGTTGGGCCGTGCTGGTTAATGACCAGATTTCTGTGGACTGTTTCTTAGAAGCTGAAATGGTCATTTTTCCCCATGCAGAAATAAATGCTAAAGGCTTTTTGGCATCTCTCTCCCGTGAGCCTTTTCAAGCCAACAAAGTTTTACCTCTGGTTCTACCTGATGCCAGAGCTCCCAGGTTTATACATAAACTAAGGTGCAATTTCAGGCTCTTGAAATACTTGGCATTTAGCTTTGAAGGAACCCTGAAAAAAACGACAGTACAGTTATTGCCCAGAGTCCTGCTTCCCTTCCAGGAGAATCAAAGGGCGAGGACTTGATTCTGCGCTTCGTAGCTGAAGGGATGAGTGGGACACTGCCCACATGCTGCAGACGAGTTCTGGATGAACCAAGAGATTTTCTTTTCTTTTTGGTCTGCGAAGATGCCAAGGAAAAAGGATCTGGGCCAAAGGCTGGAAGGTTGTCAAAGGCCCTTCAGTGTCATATGTCTCAGTGGTTCTAGTTCTGTCTTGACCTCTTCATAGAGTGGGACAGCATTTCTGCATGGTCCAGTGTTGTGTGGGAGTCCTTCAATCCATCTTATCTTTATGCAAAGCCTTTTCCTTTGGGCCACCCTTGCTGTGAGCTGTCAGTAGGCTGAGGAACGAGACAAGGCAGAATAGAATGATTTAACATTTCTTTTGGACAAGGCATCAGAGCCCTGTCTCTCAAACCTAGCAGAGTGCTCTGTGGTGCAAAATATGTTCAGAGGTGAAGGCTGAAGAGCAGGTTGTAGCACAAGAGCCCAGCTGAACCATCTCCTGAGGTCCACCTCACCTCACCTAAAGCACTGAAGAAACATGCCATCTCCTGAAGGCCATATATTCTTCCAAGAAACTCTCCAGAGTGAATAAAGATAGAGGAAATCAAGTGCTTCAGAGATCCCACCACTACTAAAAAAGTCACACGAGACCTGGGCTTTTGGGACATTTTAAAGCCACCTCTCTGGAAAGGTCTATCAGCTCCAAGAGCTTCTGAGTAGCCAAAACGCCTGGATTATGTTAGTCTGGGAGTCATCCCAGCCGGCAAATTCGCTTACGCGTAGCCATCAGGCTGTCCTTGTTTGTCACCTCTGTACCTGCCACGTGGTTACTCTCTGATCAGACCTTCTGCGAGCTTTCTGAAAGGGCAAAAAAAGAAAGTGGATGATGAAAAGAAAGGGATGATGCTATCTCTAAAAGCCATCTGCAACTCCTAGCACAATCTACCTAATCTTTGGCCACAGTTACCAGCCCTGGGAAACCTCCAAGAATGAAGTGATGAGGTTGCTCTGCAGATACAGAGGCTGTAAGAGAAGACATCAAGAACTTTCAGTGACATCCTTCAGGGATGTGTCCATTAGATGTGCAGTCCTAGATGCCAAGGGCTGGGACTGGCACCAGTGAAGGCAGCAAGAAGAAGCCTACTCCTTTTTACTTTCTGTAAAAAAGACAAGGAAAAGTAGAGACAGTAGAAAGCAGATCACATCCAGCACCCTGAGGACGAACTGTGAGACTCCATCCACCCAAGAGACGAAGGGTCGGGAGCAGAGGGAAGGGTCCTCTCCCCCCTCTCACTGCTATACATGAGCATCCTTCTTTGAGTCCCCTGCAGCCCTCTGCACCAGTGCCCTTAGAAAGGGGTCTTGGGGCAGAAGCAAAACGAGCTACCGACCGCAGCGAGACGAGTGCCCACCCTACAGCCCTCTGGGTTTCTCTGCCAGCGGGAGGAGGGGCAGGCAACTTTTCTGCTCCCTCCCCTCCTTTCCCCCTTTTCACATTTTGAGGGCCTGCTGGGAAGGGAAGGTTTGAAGGGTTTCTCCTTCCCTTTCCTCTTGGCCCAGCCACACGAAAATAAACAGCCCCCAGCAAAGAAATGCAGTGCTGCTTAATAAATTCACCCTGTAAGGACAGAGATTTCACAGAAGAACGGATTATTTCCAAGGGTACTAAGATAATTACATAAGTAACTAGGAAGAGTTCAAGAAAACAGTTTGAATTTTCTTATCAGTTTCCCATAGCTTGTAGCAAAAAGCAAATAAAACGCTCTACTGTAATCAAATCATGTTTTCTGAAGCTCTCTCTTGGCAGGTACACAATCTCTTCACCACTTCCATTAAAACAGAAATACTCAGAAGAAAATGATGGCCTTTCAAAACGGAGAGAAGTGGGGCCCAAAAGCACCACGTCAGCTGCGCACGGTATGTTCTTACCTGGCAGGAACATGGTGCCACGTGGAAAAATACCCCCATTCCCTCTGCAAGACAAACTGCGTCTCACCAGCTGTGGGGCAGGAGCAGGCCCATGGCCAGTACTGGTGGCACTGAGGTGCTCACCACGTGCTAACTTACTCCTGCACCTAAGGATGCAAGAAACGAGGATTTCTCCCATCAACTCAGCAAATGCCTGTAGTATTTTCTACATAAAACCTCACCCTCGCTACAGCATCCACCTCCAGAAGCAGCCATTTACCAGCAGGGACAGCGGTGATGTAGAGAGGTATGTCCCAGTGCTGACCAGTAAGGATCTATGGCAACACATGGCATATACACCTTCTGAGAAGGAGATTTTCTACGCCCTTCTGAAGCTATCGCAGAAGATTCAACTGTCTCCATGGAAGACCAGAAGTATCTGCTCCTGACTGACTTCTAAGATGCATCCTTATGGTTTTGGCTCCCTTCCTAGTTTGCCCAGAAGAAACTTCTGGAGATTTAGGCTTGAGAGGACAGTCTGGTTTTGTCCTGAACTTTGGAGCTACACTGAACCAGTGTAGCTTCTTCGGTACTGGGTCTGTGCCTTCACCACATCTTTTGCTTAGGACCACGTGTGTGATTTTAGTGGCTCAGTGCCGATACCACAATACCTAGAGAAAAGTGCATGTTATAAATACACAAATTAACCACCTCGAGTCATAGTACTTTCAAAGTGAAGAAGTTTAGTATCAAGCCTAAAATGATTCAGGTCAAATTACGCAAGATAACATCATTTATAGGATTCAACAATTTGACCAGTTGTTAAAAAGCAGTGGAAAAGAAAGTGTTAAACCTAGACCCTTTACATCACGTGGAACAACAACCTGTCACAAAAAAGCAAGAAAACCAGAAAACACACGTTTATAAAATGAAGGCATTAAGTAGCATTTCCCACACATTTTGGAGAGCATCCCACCCTCTCCTGCAGAACGGACCAGAGCTAAAGGCGGCCAGGACACCCACCGGGCAGAAGCACTGGCTCGGGTGAAGTGCTGCGCAGCTCTGGGGTGCCGGAGCTGGACACCAGCGGGAGGAATCCCCACAGCTCCTGGTGGGAGGGCGCTGGGAAAGCCCAGCCCCACTCCCTGCTCCCCAGGGCACTCAGACTTTCTGGGACAGAACTACAGCAACTTTCCAGCCTGGCCTGCCAGAACTCCTCGTGCTGTTCCTGACATACCCTAATGGACAGGAAACTCGGCCTCTGAGGCATCCAACACACGAGCTGGCAGCCTGGTGGGAGAACCACGGAAGACAGGTACAGCGGGAGGAGATGCAAGCAAAGGTAGGTCCCTCAAAATAACCTCCAACTGACAGGTCAAACACCAGACACGAGGTAAACCAGCAGTGCCCAGAGAAACACAGACACACACACACGCACATGCTCTGCCTGCAACCCAGCTTCACGCTAGAGAGTTATTCTCCTGTTTAAAACTCCACTGGTGGATCACAACATCAGCTCCTTACCAAACTTCTCATTCTAGCCTCTGTAAATACTGGTATTTATTTATAGGAACATCATCTCGTAAGGCACTAGAAGAGGAATTTATATAAAGTACCTGTAAAAATAAACAGTGAGCCAAATATCTGGTAAAGTTCTTTTACATTTTGATTTTTGAATCGGAAGCGTTTCTGACCTGAAACGATGTCTTTGTTTTTCTTCAAATTTAGCTACTATATTGTTAGGATGCTCAAAACAATCCCCCTTGCAGTCTCAGACCCCAAATCCACCTTTTCTGTCCTTGAAATCAGGTGTCCACCCCCCACTGCCTGCAGCACAAATTGTCACACTTGAATTTCACTGAAAAAAAAGGATACAGGTTGGAAAGCTGACACTTCAAGGTACTGAAAACATTCCCCCCCCGCCTAGAAACTGATGCACAAAAAGTAAATTTTCCTGCCTTTTTTTCAAAGACCAATCCCCAAACCCAACCCCTTCACTGCCCCGGACATCACGGCACCAGAAGCACCAATGTAAATGTTTGCTGCTTGGACTCAGGTCTCAGCTTAATAAAGACAGCCCACGCGGGAGTGTGTTTGTATAAAAGATATTTACTTCAATTATCACACCTAGGGTGCTAGTGAATAATAATAATAATAATACATCGTGTGAGTTTCATACAGTGATATTGCTTCTCCATATCATATAGGGACCGTTGTACAGTGCTGAGAACAAACATTATATGGCTAACCAAACAAAGACAGAAGAAACAATGCCATTCTGCTGACGGAGGGAGCGCTGCCCTGCTACTGCCAGCCATATAAACTCTTACTTTTATGTTTAAAAAAATCCCGAAAAAAAAAATTTTAAAAAAAATGGGTCACACAAACACAATGGGGGCTTTTCAAGGTTACTTTTACAAAAAAAATGACACTTTTTTTTTTTTTTTTTTTTTTTTTTTTTTTTTGGTCAATTGGGTCTTTGTGAGGATCTTTTTTTTTTTTTCCTTTTTTTAAAATCTGTGATTGTGAATATAACAAACAAGCTCTAAAAACATCTAAGACTTAGTGCGTTACAGAAAAATTATAAAATACTGCTAAAAATGTAAGACACCACAATACACTGGGGTAAAAACTGAGCTTATTATTAAAAAAAAAAAAAAAAAAGTTCTCAGGAAAAAGTACACCACTTTCTGTTTGAGTTCATCTTGTGCTGTGTTAGTAGTCGGGGCATTTCAAAGGTCTGCCCATTATCATGGCAAGTAGTTATTGCACAAATGCAAAGAGTTAATTTTTTAATTAAAAAAAAAGAAAAAAAAAAAAAAAAAGAAAAGGGACATGAGGGAAACAATTAAAAAAACCAAAACCAAAACCGAACCAAAACAAAACTTCCCCCCCCCTCCCCCAGCCAGCCTCCATCTGCTTTGGAATGAACGTCCAGATTCGTACAAGTGAGATTCTCGCAGCGCTTCGAGCGAGCGGGGCGAGCGGTGCCCCTTTTGGAAAAGGAACGGCAGAAAACGCTTTTCAAGACAAAAATGCATAGAGTGTTCTGACAGGAACAACCTTTTGTTTTGCAGAGGTTATCCAATAGGAACCAAAGGGCTTTTTTGTTTGTTTCTCTCTCTCTCTCTCTCTTTTTGGTTTTTTTTATCTCTTTCAGACTTATGCCAGAAGGAAAGAACCTCGCACGGGAAACTCATCCGATGGTTTTTAGTGGGACACCCTCGAAAGGCAAAGTGCAAATTTGCTTCCAAATCCACAGCAGTGGTGATGTGCCCTGCAACTAGCTCAGCACCCCGGGCCCTCCGCAAGGTGTTATCGCGGGGCCGGCTGGCGGGGCGCTGGCCGGAGGCCCCCGGCATCGTCCCTCGTGCAGACACAGGCTCCCCCCACGCCGAGCAGGGGGAATTTTCTAGCGCAAGAGTTTTGGGTTTGGCTCGAGCAGCTTTTCTCTCGCTCGCTGCTGAAGCGGCGCCTAGCCCGGGAAAGCCTGTCTGAACGTGTTTCGGCACTGCAAGAAAACTAAACGACTCCTCCGTGACAAAGATCAATTCACAACGTGTATTTCCAGAGTTCACATCAGGAAAAGTTGCTGCTGCACAAGGTGGTTTGTTTTTTTTTTTTCTCCTTTTTTAAATTTTTTTTTCCTTTTTTTTTTTTTTTGTCTTTTTTTTTTTGCTTGACCAACTTTTAATGAGCAGAAAACCAGCTCTGAATTCAGAAATTCAAACATATGCCAACAAAGATGAACATCACAGGAAACCAGTCTCTCATTTTAAATTAACACTCTCGAGTAAATCGCAATGGACTTTGACAAAGGGGCACTGCATCTTCATGAAATTCTCAGTAGAGGCTCTAGGAGGCTAAGGGTATTTTCTCTCTCTGTATATTTTATGTCTCTTCTCTCACAACTAAGGCTTCTTATTCTCAGTCCTAAATTATTTAAAAACTATTTAAATATTATTTATTAGGCATTTAGATAAAATACTTTAAAAAAACCCCAAAGAAACCAAACAAATAAAAAAAGTGATTGCTCTAGAAAACACAACAGGGGCACAATGATATGGATGCTACGACGAGCTGAGACCACCTGCTCCATCGCTAGGACAGCCCAAACCTTCTCCAACGTCCGCTTAGGGGATATGTAGACCCCTGTTGTGCTTATATTAAACAAAAACAAACCTCAAAAGAAGAAAACTGTTAAAATTAATCTCATAAATAGGAAATATTAGATTGTTTTCCTAATTACAAACCACCTCTATATAGTTCACCTTATGATGCTGTAGAGAGAGCAAGCTTGACAAACAGCACGCGAGCGCTGGCAAGGGCTGAGGATGCCGGTGGGTGGAAGCCTGTTCTTCATGCAACCAGATCAAGACTGGAATGACTTTGCAGGGCCACCCAGAGACAAGGCGGCTCTGGGCGTGGAAATGGAGACATCTGGTGTTACTAATGGCACAAGAGGACACGGGCGCGGTTAGCGATGGCCAACTCCACGAGTGTTTCCTGAACGCGGACGGAGCTACGAGGACGCCGGGTGAGACCGAGCCTTACGAGCACCAAAGCTGCTGGGCGATGGTGGACCTTCTAACCCGAGCCCCCGCCGTGCTGCTGGAGCCAACCCAGAGGGACCTCTATTCTTTTCTTCTCCCCAGGAACCTGAATTCTCCTCGACGAGAGCTCGCGCTCGCCTGCGCTTGGCGGCTGGGACACGAGCCTCCGAGCGCAGAACGAGAATTTCTATTGCACAAAGACTTAACGCACAGTGTTTGAAGTGCTCGTCAGCAAAGGGGCAACTCACATCGGGCCACTGAAACGCTCCTCGATCGGTGTTTGCTTCACCTCCCCAAATGAAAAGCGGCTGTGAATGCTGCAATCTAGATCACTGTGCTTTCGATTATTCTCCACGAAGAGATTAGGAAATAAGGCACATAGCTTTCCAAGTACAGAAAGTCTGTTAAATAGTAAATTTTAGGAAAGTAGCAAAACCTAAAAACTTAATGAGAAATGCAGTAACACGCTGGATTTGATGACATGCCTACTGAGTGAAAATAAAACAGCTTCAAGCTAAACTAAAATCTTCCCCCCACGGAAAAACAATGAGCCATGATCTCTCTAGAGGAGATGGGAAGGAAATGGAAGCCCTGATCAAGGAAAAAGAAAAGTAAGATGTGACCGTGCTTATTCCCCACACACCTCCTTATGAACTAGATGCTCAAGTACTCCCTGTACAGCCTGTACTAGCATCTGGAGGTAACTAACTACTTTGGAAACACTTTTAAAGCTAGTAATAGTTTACCCACATATAAATAATACATTAAAATAGCACTAAGGGTCTCCTGTAAGGTAACAAAAGCCAGAGAAGTCTGATTGAAAGACTGACCGTAGGAAATATCTTTGCAGTTACTTGGAGGTAAGATTGTACTTCAGAGCAAGTCAAGCACCAGATTTTATTTCTCTTCTTGAAAACAGCCCCTCGCCTCCTAAGAGCAACTGCATTCCAGAGAACTTCGATCTCATTCCTAATACTTGAATTTTCAGCTTAGGGAGAGCAAGAATGAACTGCTTGCTTTAATCTGACACTCGGCTTAATCTACTGATCGGCTGGTTTTGTGATTGTTCTCAACACGTCCACTGTTCACCTTCCTCCTGCACACAGATACAGGAGAGTGTGTTATTCTACATGGGCAAGTATCTGGCATGTTAACTTCCCGCAGGCTGTGCTGAAGCAAAACCTACAGACCAACTGTTACAGGATTTTGCAGATGAGGGTTGCCCCTTCTTTTTGAATTTACTTGGCTTTTGCACATCTCAGACCCTTGGCATTATTTTTCTGTATTCTGAATGTGATCTTCCCCCTCTTCATTAGCTAAACCCACGTCTCTCAAACAATCCGATCTCTCCCAAGACTAATCCCCTCTTTTAAGGGAACTTATCTGACAAGTGGGAAAAAGGCATCCTCCACACATTAAAATACATCTTGGTTTTAAGCCCTCACTCACCTACGCCCCAAATGATTCCACAAATTTGGCTGTAGTGATTCTACCTCACCATTAAGACCAAGCACACAAATACTACATATACAGAGGGGCTTTTCCATACTGGAATCATGGACATATACACATTTAACTACTCCTAAAAATGCATATTAATTACCCGCATAGACAGAAGAGGATAATGCAACTTAACGCCGTTGTTATCGGTAGAGAGTTGCGCAGTCAGGAACATTACCATAGAATTACACAGTAACTATGCAAAAAAGCAGGTAAGTCACCGTAACAGCAGGAAATTCCTGGTGTGACTCTCCATTTCCAAGGATCTTTGGATGAAGACTGTATTACGTAGTACAAGTATCTCTAAAATTCAAAGAAAAAGTCAAAGACGTGACATCACAGGGACTCGAGGCATCTACTTTTGCTGTCCTGTTTCCCGCGCTGTTTCGTTACGGTTAAGAATTCTCTGCACTTGTCTGTTTCAAAAGATAAAAGAATTTGGAATGATGCTATGAAACCAACAGGCTTAATGATAAGAAAACTCCAGAACTGTGGCAAAAATCACTGTGAGTAAAGTGAGCTTGAAAAATGGCAGCAATTGCTCTTCATAGAAAAGCTGGACAAGGGGAAACACTATCATCTTATTTTTTTAAAAGGAAGCATTCCCTTCTACTGCACTTTAGTGCCAGAACACCTTTGTGAATAGCAATGACAATCAAGCCCGGGAATCAGATCAGGTTTTTTCTCCATTTACAGAACAGTTGTAGAAACGCCAGCTTCAGAGGCAGCCAAGGGCTTTGGGTTCGACACCGAGTGCCCAGGTTCTGGGAAAAGCAGGTGTGATGCCTCCACCAGTCCTTGGCTGTACCAGAGGATGCTTGCTACTAAAGTACAATGAATGACTTTCTTCAACTGGAAAATGACCTTACAACTAATAACTGATATTAAATATGCCACAGTACCACTTGGCTGGGGGGGAAATCATCCCTGAGGAGAGAGATGGCACCACTTACATACCTGGTTTTAAGGCTTTTTGAAACTCAAGTGCACAGGCCTAATGCTGACCTTCTCCAAAAGGATAAATTTCACCTTCAGAGCATAAAAACTTATTCTCCTTGCATATTAATAGGGTAGGGTATAGTACATGACCTGGTCCTGTAGGACAAATCAGTCCCTAGGCAAAGCATAAAGGGCTTTTCTTTCTATAAAGTTCATTATTAACTATATTTTTACATATGGCATAGTCAACATAATCCATAAAAGAGACGGGGAAGAAAGAAGAAACGGATGAAATTGCATTTCTACATTTTAGAGCTCAAATACATATGTGAAGGAGACAGGGACTGCTACGTCACTTTTCAAACTCAGAAGGCTGAGCCAGAAAAGAAATTCAAATCTCACGCTTTCCACGGCAGCGCTTCTCCTTGCAATCTAAAACCATCCGGCAAGACTCACACTGCCGGGAGAAGAAGTCTGTTCTTTGTACAGACTTTTAAAATTCTCTATTTTTTAAACTTTTTTTTTTTTAACAAATTGATTGTATATGCAACACAAAGGGAGAAAATGTTGATGTTCACACAGCGGGGCAGCAGAAAGTGAAAGGGGTAAGGACAGCCCCAACATAGGGGTGAACTGGGTCCTGCTCTGCAGCTGTACGAGTTGAATTTAGGAATACAAGGCTATGAGCAGCTTGTCTCATCAGGGCCAAACCTGCCACTCGCTCACGGGTGGGTTTATTACTCCAGCCCCCACCTAAGAACCGACTTCTCTTCTTCTCCTCTACGTTTCTGTGAAGTCTTCAAGAAACACTTGCGGCTCAGCCACACACAGCGGCTGTAAGAGAGAGAATAGCCCGGGACACGTACACTGGGTGAAGAAGAAAGAAGAGAGCATTTAAGAAACTCACTTGTTCGAAAGAGACACAAATCAAGCAAAAATAGTGCCCTCCATCTGCGCGTTAAAAACGGCTCCACTTCACTTTCGGTTTGCAACAAATTGCTGAGATTTCTGATCTCTCTGCAACTTTGCTAAAGGCACTGTCCAGATTACTGCGACGTTTCTGTTCAAATAAACTATTTTGGATTCAAGTGCAAAGAAGTGTCTGAAACCAATTACTTTTTTTGTGTGTGTGTGTGTATTCTCATAATTAATATATGGTCAAAATGTGTTTGTTTTTTTTTTTTTTTTTTTTTTTTCTTTTCTTTTCTTTTTCCTGTTTGTAACATTCCCTGGTTTTGCCAGGATCATTTTGATTTCGTGTTAAGTTTTAAGAATACTTGAAATTAATAATTCTAAGATGGGAAATGACAGACTGCTGACAGCAGCTCCGCTAGCGGGGACTGCAATCACTGTTCCCATTTTCCATTAGTGCATTCCAGTATTTTCTCAGACTTTCCTCAATCCTACTTTTATGTGAACTTATCAGCTTTGTAGTTTGAATTACCACCAGAACAAAGCACTTCTCCAACTCAGTATTTCTCCCAGGGAAAGGAAGTATTTCTCCCAGGGAAGGACTGAAAAATAGCAACTTTTAAGTAATTGGATCAGACTATTGCATAGAATTCAGTCGTGTCCAGGAACCCCGTTCTCTACACCATTCCCATATGAACAAGTTACATAAAAATAATGCAAAGATCTTTCACCTAATGAGAAAGGCACATACATTTTTTTTTTCTTTTTAACTGTAAGACAGATCTTTCCTAGTACTTCCAGGAGTTTATTACCAAAGGACTCACTAATCCATGATATGGGCAGAGTGCACCGATACAGGTTCCTTTAAAGAGTGGCTCTGTTTATAGGCATTTTACAGATGAATGAATAAAATGGTCAAATTTCATGGCATCAACAGCAATTGTAATTAAATGCATTTCTGCCAATAAACACGTGCAATTCTGTCCTCTGAAATGTGTGTCCTCAAAAATGGAAGTGTATTGACAACCCCATCGTATGACCCCTCTGCTAAGGGACACTCTTCCCTTGCTTTTAGCAAAGAAAGCACTACACTTTTTCCTTCCCTAAGCATCCAGAGAGAAAAATTGACAATTTTAACTGCAGTATAAAGGTGTTTCTATTAAAATAGCTTGGGCCCTTCCTCCACAGCTTTAGTAAGAGCATGGAACTGGAAACAGAAAGAGAAAATAGAAATACTCTTAAAGAAACTCAGGAAAAAAAAACAAAACCAAAACCAACAAACAACTCTGGCATTACAGGTTTTCTGAAAACTGCCTGTGCTTTCACCCGCCAGGAAAAGCAACGTGGGCAGCAAGGGCTCTGCGGCCACGCTCTGCCCCACATGGTGAGCCCAGCGTCACGCGTGCCTGAATAATGCCTGCTCCATTCCTGTGTGATCAGTGACCCAAGAAGGTAAAAAGCCACCGTGCTGCTCTTTTGGCATTTCTTCTCCTCCAACTTTTTTTATCTTTTTCTTTTAATTAAGTCGATAAACTTATTCTAATACACATTTCCCTAAAAGCGTTACTTCCAAATGCTGCGCTCGATCAGAAATTGAGCTAAAAACTTTCAGCGTTGCTGATGCTCAGTTTCTAAACCGGGGAGGTCTTTGCCAGTTTGGGAAGCCAGTAGGTAACTCATCTCCAACAAGAAAATCTCAGCAGTAGTTCAAGCTAATCCATTTTACTTGCCACCAAAACAGAAAAGCAGCTGTGACCTTGGCTAAAAAAAGGGACCAAACAGCTGGGAACATCACTTCAACTCTACGAGCTCGATCTGAGGGTGTTCGTCCGCCCCTGCCCTTGAATGAGGTGGTCACTAAGGAACCAAAGTGACTCCAGGCAGGACAGCCTGGGTCACCTCAACAGCATCTCAGCAGGCTAATCCACATTCAATGCAGATCATTAAATATGAGACAACAAAAGGAGCTAAGCCGTTAATAAAGTGCCAAAAAATAGGAAATACTGACAGCATTTTATTCGATTATTTTTATAATAGATACCAATGACAACCCTTGGCAGGATGGAGTGATTTCTGACTTAGGAATGCTGTCTTTACCCAGCAAAATGACATGATTCAAACGCAATAAGGGAGCTTAGAATAAACAGTTAGTGTTATAAAAGAAAGATTTCCTCTAGGGCAAGCTACAGATACGCTTTTTAAAAATCACTACAGCATTAAAAACTGGGCAGATGCTAAAGAATCCTAAAGGACTAGTGGAAACCTGAAAAGAAAACCTAAAATAAACAGGGGGAAAAAAAAAAAAGAAGATATAAGTTTCAAGGCACTTATGTATTGCTTATTAAGAAGAGAGATTGACCTTAAGTGCTGCATTTGCGTTCAACCTGTGAATACAGTTCTGCTGTCGTATAATGCAGCAAGAGCTCTCAGTAAGCATCATGGAATGCAATCGTATAGACACAGGCACAAGAACAGTTTGGGGAATATTAATAAAAAAAATAAAATAATCATCAAAAAGAAAAAAACCCCTCCCTATTGAGAAGCCGAGAGTAACCACTTGACCACGTCAAGCACCTGGATCTCAAATCAGCAGACAAGGACAGTAGGAAAAGCCTGGCAAGTGTCTTGCCTAGAATTGATAAAAAAAACCCAACAACCCAACCTGAACCAAACAACAATGAAGGGAAAAAAAAAAAAAAAAAAGAACGTAAGAAAATATCTGCATCTTCTAGTCAGAAGTTTTGCTTCTTGGCTGAAGATGCATCTTGTTATGACTCGTATTAAGGTACGTGTATTTTTACCAGGACGTGCATTTACCGATGGAGCTGTGCTTCCTAAGTCAAACCAGGACACTGCACACTGACAGAGAGGTAACGCTCTGCTGCACCGCGTTCCTTCCCTCGCTGGCCGTTCCCGCGGACTAACTGCACTCTAGATAAGAAGCCGTAACCGCTTCCAGCACGTGCTGGCACGTACCGGGGTCTGGCATTACCAGGGGTCTCCTCAGCTCATCGCAGAAAGGGGCAGTTGCTCTCTCCGTTTCTCAGATTTAGCTTTGCATCACAAGTCCCCAGTTACCCGAGGAGGTATCCTGAAACAGCTAGCAGTAAAAATCGGAAATAAATCCCTGCCTTTCAGCCTCCTAGAGCCTTCTTTTCTTAATCATGAAAAGGATTGATTTTAGTGTACTGATTCTTAATTTGTGAAAACTTGCGCTAAGTGCTGCTGTTGCATGTTAAGAGACTGTAAATGAATACATAAGTTCTAAAACATCATGCAAGAAATGTGGTTTCACATCTTACAGTCAAAAATCCTACTAATGAATTAATACAAGCACACTGAGGTGTAATATTGGGAACATACCTTTAAAGTCGGAACTCCTCTCCCCATCCCTCCCCTCCCCCAAAATCAGAAAAGTAATATTAATTAAACTTAAGAAGTAATGAATGCACCATTAAAGTGTCATCAAAAAGATGCTGACCTAAGACAAAAGTTCAATGATACACAATACGGTCAAAAAGTCTTCAATCAATAATATACAGTATGACAACTACATCTTGTAAATTATACCCAATACTGCCGGCAGTCTATCCCTCTAAAGAATATTTGCCCCCTTTCATCCCTTCCTAACAATCAGATAATAAAATACAGCACCTATAAATAAGCAAAAAAAAATTATATATATATATATTTATATATATATATATATTCCGAAATCATCTATTGTTAGTTTTAAAGATATGGCAATAAAGGAGTCTAAATTAGCAAACTTGTAGAAGCCATAACTGATAAAACAGCTTATTGAAAAAAGGTGGCAGTAATGCACTCTATGTGTGCACAAGTACGTAAGAAAATACACAGACGTATAAAATTGCACGCACACACTCACGCACACACATCCTTCCACGCACCTCTATGCTCACGCATATACATATAGACAACAGGAGGAGTTAGAGACAAGTTAGAATTTGATTTGTACTTTGATCAGCCCTAACCTGTGCATAAAATAAGGGAAAAAGGCTGTATTTCTGCAGGGCAGAATGGTCTAGACTGGGACTCGAGAGCACGAATGTTTTGGTTTGGAGTTTGGGCTGTTTCTGTCCCGGTAAGAGCCCGTCTGGTCATTGCCATGTACTCTTTATCCACGCAAAAAATAAGCTTCCCACAACGAAAACGTATTTAAAATCAGTGCTTGTGGTGGGAAGAGAGTCAGGAAATGGCCACCAACAGCAGGAAAAGGTCTCTCTGTGAGGCAGCTCCAGTCCCCTCTTAGTGGTGTGTGACAGCAATCGTACACGTGAACTACGCTTCAGCCGACGGCAGGCCAGCTGAAGGTTTCGGGTTAGGGGACAGGTCCCCGAGTAGCAGGCTGAAATGTTACTGGCCAACGTTTGTGGAGCGATCTGTCTTTGCTGAAAGGAAACTCTGTACACTACGAACCGAGTGAAATGATCAAGTACATGCTGTTTCTAAGTTGTCTCCTAAACCTCCTAGATATGAGGTCTGATCAGCGTGCTCTGTGGTTAGAGGTTAAAAAGCAGATTATAAAATACCTAGATTCAGATTTTTTTTTTTTGTCCTGATTTGGCCTAAAATGGAGTGTATTAAACAAATTCTGGTCTGCAAAAGACCAGAATCAGTTAAAGCTATGAAACAATGTGCACTACGTGTCAATATTCTATTTCACTTACAAGAAAACACTAAGTCAGCTACCACAAATTAAGATATTTTCCTGATGTGACTTTTTTTTTTTTGTTTTGTTAAAAAATATGTGGAGTAAATGTGTTTTTTTTTTTTTTTTAATTCAAAGTTTCAAACAACAAGATTCTTTTCTTTTCTTGAAAATATGTAGGAATCCAAACTAGTGTGTTTAGAGTCGGTTGACTGTGCAATCTCTTAGTGGCAACTGAACAGCTACAAAAAACTTTCTTTTTTTTTTCTTTTTTTTTTGAAAAATCTCCCCTTTTTTCCTGGTTTAAGAAGATAATAGTGTATTATCGCTCTGTAGCCATTAGATGGCGGATAAAAAGCCCCCTTTTAATATGTGGGTTTGATTTTTTTTTTTTCTTTTTTTTCTCTTTTTCTTTTTTTTAAAGCCCACACCAAAGAGGAGGGCACAAGGCAAAGCTGTATGAGTTATTCCAGAAATTGTGGAAATCACTTAGGGCAATAATAAAAACACTTCAGGGTACAAAAAAGCTTGACTACACATTTTCAGTTTTCTTCCTCGAAAACACAAACATAAATTGGGCTTAACGCTCCTTTTTTGTTTTCTATATGCACCTTGGCCTATGGCGTTTTTGCCCTGTGGCCCGCAGGGCGGTTAAGTGCGCAACACAATAAAACCAGTAGAGGTCCAGTTTCACTTCCCAGCTCTCCCGAGTTGGGCAAGTTTAATCTCAAAACTCCCACTCGACGGCCTCTTCTCGACTTGCGGCCTTCTCCAGGCGGTGGATGATGTTGTTCAAGTTTGCCGCTTTCTTTTTCCTCAAGGAGCTGTCTCGTGTGTTCCTGGAGCTCGCCGCCTCGGAGAAGCCGAACAAGCTCTGGAGAGAGTTGGCTTTCTGCGAGCCTGCGGCCGGCGTCGAGCTCGTACTTGGCACACTGGAGATTTTCTCTGAACTTTCTTTTGACTTGTAGGAGCTCTCCCCTGTAAGGACTGAGGTGGAGGCAGCTGAGGTAGAGGCATCCCCTTCCGTGGCAGAGTTTGGCAGCGTCTCCAGAGCTTCTCCCGGGCGCTGCGATGGCGGCGGCGAGCTCTGGCGCGGCGCTCTGAGCCTGCCCTCATCGTCGGTGTCCTCCAGGCTCTCTGCCTGGAATGGCTCCGCTTTCTCCGAAGACCTGGCAGTGCCTTGCAGTGCCTCTTCCCCCGCTTCGAAAGCCGACTCCGCTGGCCCTCCCTGAGACTTTGTGGTTGCATTGCTGTACTCATCCGCCTCCGGGCCGCTCGGCTTTCCCTCAGGTGGGCCTTCCGCGTCCACACCATCGCAGCTGTCGCCCTCGGAGCTGTGAGCGGCCCTGCTGCTTCTGGCGGAGGGCGAGTCGCTCGACCCAGCCTGGCTCTGGCTCCCGGCTTGGATCTCCTCGATGAACAGCTCCCGGCGGATGCGAGACCTACGAGACAGGGGAGAGGGATGGTCAGTCTGCCGGGGGTCACCCGGAGCCACCCTGCTCTACCGCAGACACTGCTCAAAAAGCCCTTTCGTAAGACGCCGTTTTGCCCTGGCTGTGGAATAGCCGCACCGAGGTGGGTCGGTGGAAGCGCCCGCACCCTCCAACCCAAAGGACTGACTGACAAGGCGTTTAAAAGAACATGAAATATTCTCAAAATGGTCTTAATTCCACGCGCCTGCTGAGAAGCCTGCTGTGCTAGAAGGACGCCGGCTGCAACTCCCAGGCCGCTCTGGGGCTCCGCCATGACATGGCGGGAGGACAGCCGGCCACAGGTGGGATTTTGAGCAGAAAAGCCATTTCTGGTAATTTCTGCAGAGCTTGGCCTTGAGATCGACCCCCTCCAACACTGACCAGTATTTGGTGTGTCTATTGTACCTCTGCTCGTCGACTGCCCCTTCTAGTGACCGCAGCAGGCGTTACGGAACAAAGCAAAAGCATAAACTTTATGCAGAAAACCAGTTTGTACTAAAATGATTGGTGAAAACCAGTAACAGATCATCTCCCCCTTTCTTCTGCACATTTAAATTAAGTAACATGCATAATTATATGCTCAACGTTTAGAGCACTGGACGTGGTTTAAGGGACCATGATGAAAGGCTCTGCAAATCATTCCCACTCAAAGTCTGACATCAGGAAGGTGAAACTTTACACTGGACCAGAAAAGGGATGGGTTTAAAAACAGGAATACATTTCTAGTAGATCCTGAAGAAAAAGGCTTGAAAACTTAAACCAGTTCAGATTTCTACTAGAAATAAGCCACAATTTGCCTAAACAAAAACAAACAAGGAAAAAAGATCTGGAGAGCCCTCAGTGTTCTCCTGGACACACACCAAGGAGAAATGAAGATGAAACAAAGTCTGTTGTGTTGAAACTGCTCCGGGGAGGAGCAGCTTTTTGACAGGTTGTCAGTCTATGAGCTACTCTGACTTCTGCCTCATTTTTTTATTGAAAAAAATCCATTTCAGAGGACAAATGGTGACAAGACAAGCAGTGCATTTCAAGGGGATTAAGGCACTCCGTATGTGGTTACCATGGCCTGCTGTGCCAACCCTGCACCTCTTATTACTCGAAGCTGCAGTAACGCCCCAAGCGCTCTGCCTTTGCCATTTAACTCGGTCCTTCCTCCATCTTCCTTCTCTGTTTAGGAGCTCCCAAAATCCTCACACAGACAGAACAATTTATGAAAAAATCTTAGGGTCTCAGCTAACTCTTTCTCTGTACTGCTCTGTGGGTAGGAGAGGTTCTGACCACTCTTCCACTCCTAAGCTGCAACCAAGAGGAAGCCTCAATGACCTGCAGCTGGGGATGAGATGACAGGCACAGGGAGAGTTTAGCCAAACTTTTGAAAGACAACACTTTTGGTTTTAGCCAGAAAGAACTCCCAAGGGTCTGGAGCATCACAAGTGAAATGCTGTCCCAATGCTGCTGACTGCACAAATCTGTCATTTGCCCCTAAGTGTGCTACGGGAGGCAGCACACAAAGGGAAAAATTAGGATAAATGCGGAACACCCTCCGAATACTGCTTTTGAAGCTAATGGTATTATTGACTTACTCGAAATGCCACAGAGTATTTCAGCAGTACTTGCTGACTCCACACTTTTGAAGGATTTAGGGGGGTTGTAATTTTCCCTAGGAGAATATTATTCAGCTAACAGAAGACCACAGGTGCTAACATTAATTTTCTATTACCATTAATTGTATGTATCCTGCAACATCGATTACCGGGCTCATTCCATGCCTATAATCTCCCTGCATGGACATTGATCCAGAACACGCTGCTTTGCTAACATTCCCCAAGTCAGGAAAGGAAACAGGTAAGAGCTTTGTGCCTGCATGACATTTAAAATACCTCAGCTCTAGCAAGATACCGAACGATGACCTGGTCACTGAGTATCTGACCACAGCCCTACAGAATGTAGGTGTCACATCTGTGGAAATCCCTGGAATTCACACCCAATATATTGCTTCTGGAATCTAGTCTGGCTCCTGAATGACACCGTAATTAAATCCCTATGGTAATGAAGAACTGGTGACAGCAGCTAGGAAATTCCAGAAAGCATTCCTCTTGGTGGAAGGTGTTGGCCTTGACACCAACACGTCCTGTTGGCATGCATCAGTGTAACTCAAAATATCCCTGACCTCGTGGGCAATATGTTGAAGTTCCCGGTACAAGCCTTCACACAACACCTAAACAAGTACAGTGCTACAGTTCATTGACAACTGTGCCCACGGTAAGAGTAATGAAATTTTGGATCCAAGAGTGCTAGATTGCAATTGAAGAAAGTTTGGTTTAATTCCTGATGCTTCTGTAGTATCATCCCTGTGACCGTACTAAGTTCATGCGCCAGTTTCCACGTGTGAAGTGGGATAGAAATCCCCACCTCCTACTCTCTTGTACCGTTCTTAAGACAACAGAGCTTCAAACTTGGATGTGTCCCGTGTGTGATTCACTAATGCAAAGCAAGGTATACTTATTTTTATGTTCTGAGAGCTATGTGACTGGTTTGGATGCACAGCAGTAGGCTTGGAGAAGTTTGCAGACATGTCAAAATCCCTCATACCTATTTATACTCTGAAGTGAATCTTTGCCTGATGAGGACTTTTTAAAAGATTATTATACTGCAGAGAATAAATGCTAGTGCTGACTTCCCATATGGGGGGTATAAAGGTAGGTTCTGCTGTAGATATCACCTTTGGAAAGCAAGGTTTGGGCTGAAATCCAAAGGAAAAGCATCACTGCAACAGGATTCCCAAGAGACAGGAAGACAAATCTGTCCAAATCTGTACCCTGCCTTACCTGAAGCTACTTTAAAGAAAAATACGTATTAAAGAATAGCTATCTGGTCTGAGATGTGGAACTGCTTCCTTCTGAAGACTCTTCAGTTTGGAAAAGAAATGGCTGATGGAGAGCACAAAAGAGATGAATAAAGTTAAGTGTAGCCTGAAGAAGATGAAGAGGTGAAAGACTACCCATTCCTTATCATACATGAGCTGCAGAACAGTCAGACCCTCTTCCCCTCGCAGAACACGTAACTCGTACCTTCTTCTGCAATGCCCTGCAAATGGTTTAAGAGTGCTTCGTGCACAAAAGCTAAGAAAATTATTGTACAGAGGAAAAGAACAGGCATGTGCTTTGATTTTTCAGGGGTGGCAACTGCACAGAGCACCCAGGACTCCAAACAGCCTTGAAACATCTCTTTCAAGTCCTGGAGACAGCAGCACATCTGGGAGCAGGTCCAGATCACTCAGTGCTGTGAGGCTCGTGCTACCCACCAGCCTACAGCACCTTGTTTATACATTCTTTATTTTGTATGCAACTGTCAGCACCTAGTCTACATTAATGTATAGCTTGGTGTGGCTAAACACTCTGATCAATCATGACTTGTCACGCTTTCTCGCAGCACGCCTAAACAGGAGATCTCATGATAATGAGGAAGATGACACATGCCACCAGAGCTCCCGCACTCGTCTGCGTAAGTGAGAACAGCACATTTTGCTGTCAGGCCGAAGGGAACATATTTTCATAGGCATTCCTCCAACTTGCGTATAATTGCCTAGAAGTGGGAATTGGAAGAGGGCTGCGTTTGGAGAACTCTGCGCAGTGAAAGAGGCTGCATCTGTAGCGAATTCAAGCCCATGAAATTCAGTGTAAATATGATTACTCGTTGGTTATAATTTTTAAATTCGGTATTGTTTACTATAAACGTTATTTAACTATTGTGCATAATATTTCTGAGAGAGATCTCATTAAACTGTGCTGCTTTCTGCTTCAGCAACTTCCCCGTTAAAAAGCTGATCAGGGCCAAGGTGGAAAATACCCTTTAAATGTTAGCAGTTTCTAAAAACAAACACGTTTAGCAATCTGGACTAATTAGGAACATTACTGGCTTCGAATGAAGGAGCAGAATAGTACTAAATCTGGTATCTTAACTGTACCTGTTCAATATTCATTAGCACAAATTTCTCAGAGAAAAGTCTGCTGCGCTAATTAAGATTCCCAATCCCAAGCACAGCTGATAACATATTTACTTAAATCCTTATACATCTTAGAGGCCATTCCAGCATTGTTTCTTTTTATCAGCGTCTCTAGGCCAAAACCTGCTTCAGTGTTTCAAATGTGGAGAAGGTTCCTTCTCACGGAAGAAAGGCAGGAAACAGACCAACGGCTTATTTCATTTCAGTGGGACTCTATCATTTAATCCTAACAATAAAATAAAATCTGCGGCCGCATCTGACTTCAGGGTCATCGGTTCTCTGTCCTTCGTGACTGCACGGAGCTTCCCAGCGATCCAGCACACACCGTGCCTCTGATCAGAGCTCAGCGACTCAGAACCTCAACCATAATCCACTTTCTGCTCTTATGCAGGAAAAGGATGAAAGCAGCGCAGTTCTGATGCTGTCCAGTAGAGGACACTTCCAAGCAACCCCCTCCAAGTGACCCAGGCACAACCCAGGCAGCACACACCTGTGTGTGTACCTGTGTGCAAGCGTATGTCTGGTGAGCGTGGATACACAAGTCAGAAAGCCCAGTCTTGCTGCCTGCAGTGGGATTTATAAATATTCAGTAGTGGACATCTCCAAATCCACGCCCACCGCAAAAGCGAGACTTTCTGTTTTAAAAGCACTGCTCACATCAGTATGAGAATATTGCTGCTCCTCAGGGATGACTTAAAATTAGTCTGGAGCATTAGCATTACTTTAGTTAGAACCTCCCTGCTGTCGAAACCGTTCATGCTGTACAACCGTGGGATGCTAGTGGAAGCAGACACAATCTGCTGAAGCTGAGCAGAACCCCGCCAAAGCAAACAAAATAAATCCCTTACGAGCAGGGCTCCTGGGAGATCTCATACCTGTAGTTGTGGAACCAGTTGATCACGGTGCTGGTTTTCAAGTTGAGCTGCGTAGCGAGTTCCTCAATGGTTTTTGGTGATGGGTATGGCTTTTGCTGGTAGGCTCGTTTCAGAGCTTCTTTCTCTTCTGGTGCCAGCACCACCCGGGGCTTCTTCAGCTGATGCTGGGGCTGGGGGCTGGCTCCCTGGCTGTAGTCGATTCCAGTGGATGAGGACTCACAAGACTGACTGTCACTAACGGAGCTGTGTCGCCGTTTCATGTAGGCTGAAAGAGAAGAGCATCGGATCATCCCCAGCTGAATACAAATGCAAAATCAATGAACAGACGAGCTGTGGAATAAATGCGAAGATGACGGGTTGTAGATGCACGGATGAGATATTCGGAGAGAGCAGCGAGGAAGGGGCATCATCGGAGATCAGAGGAAAGCAAATGCAGGGAGGATGCGAGAGGCAGAAGAAGAAGAAAGAAGGGGAAGAAAGGTGGGTAAATCGACTGGAAACCTGCCAGAGTTTTCTGCTGTTTCAATGAAGATGGGACATGAATAATGGGGTCCAGTTACCACGATGTATTTCAAATCCACTCTTTCAGGAGTGGTGAACTTCCACATAGGCACCCGATTAGGACAGTAGCACTTCATTTCAGCTTAAATGGCTTTGGCCATTAACCACTTAAGGTATACATGAAGGTCTCTCTAACGCTTAAGGTCTCTGAATTAAAAACATGGCTATGGAAGCTGAAGGCAGCTGGGCGGCCGTGTCTCCAACACACGATGGCGCCTGGAGATCACAGCAATGGGCTGAATAACCCATCAGGGGGTTGCTGCTTTTTCCTACAGATCTTCACTATAGCAGTGACAGGTTATGAAAGAAAAACAGCCCGCAGCATCCTCCTCCCCTACGCAAGGCTCCTTCAAAAACGTATATACTTTCAAGAACACTCTTGCTGCGCTGATGGAGCTCGACGAGGCTGATGGCAGGAGCCTGTGATACCACCAATGACTCTCCTTCCCAATGGGGAGTGAATTATCCTGGCAAATTCTGCAAAGAAAGAGTCCCAGCAAATGCTGTCACTGACTTGATTGATCTACACCGGGCAAAGGGAGGTGGGATTTACTGCACCTGGCAGGCTCATGCACAGGCGTTGCTAATGAGGGGGCTGAAAATGGCAAATATAGATGAATCTCGTCAATAAAATATTTAATGGCCTGTTAAATACCTTCTAGATATTTAAGAGTTTAGGTATTCAAGAGCTGCAATTTGATAATCTTGGCTATTAAGTTCCTGATTACACCAGCCTGACATCAATCCAGCAGGCACTAAATCTCCCAGCAGCCAGGAGCCAGGGACCAGTGTGGGGCATGTCACACCGGTCAGCAACCAAAGCCTTCGAACAATAAATTTCTCTCTCCCCAAAGCTCTGTCTTTAGGCTGAGTGTGCACAAGAAGAAAAATTCAATGCAATCAAATAAACTGCAATGTTCAAAGCCCTTCTCACACAAGCCAACTTCTTCTGGCAGAGCTCACTACAGGACTGGTTAGGTCTTGTGTCTCCAGTGGATTCCAGCAGCCTGTCCTCTGCATGGTGGTATGTCCAGTGGGACCTTTATAAACTGTGTTTTACTATCATCGCAGTGAATTTTGAACACACTCTACAACCTTTGGGGGTATCTGCATGGCCCTTGTTTTGTTTTTTCTTGAATATGACAGATTACCTGTGGATCGCCTACTGTGTAAGATCACTGATATGGAACAGAACGTGAGCTGCTTGTGATCCATCACTCTGCCATGATGCAACCCTGCATGTGTTTGAAATAATCACAAAAAGCAAAGTTGGGTGTTTGATTTTATTTTTTTTTTAATAAACTGCATTTAGATAATCACCTCTGTAAGTTGTTTCAATTGGATGTAGAACTGTAAAGTGACCACAAATGAATGCATTATTTCATTGCCACCCATTTGCCTTATTTTTGCAGCCTTCAAGGAACTGTTACAACCATGGAATTAATCATTCCAGCAATATAATCTCACATTTATAGAAGGTCTTCAGACTCAAAGACTCCTGGGTGTTATTTCCAACTTGCACTGACATGCAAACTATACACAAGGTTCTCCTGTCTCCTTTGACAGCACAACCAAGAGGGCCAAAGGACAGCACCTATCATTTCAGCATCGGGCAGCAGCTTAAAGGAGGCCATGAGACAAAACAGAGCCTGGCATGGAAGATGTGAAAGGTGTCTAGGCTATCTCCAGTGGGACTTTCTGGAGTTTGGTCAGGTGACCGAGTTAACACGAGACACCCACACGTCGAGATGCTCTGAGTCTCTGCTTTCTCTGCTCCCCAAAGGATGGCATTTCTGGCAGGTCAGAGGTCTCATCTTTATGCCCCTAAGGACACCAAGGAGCTGTGATAGCTTGGGAAAAATTCCATACCCTAACGCCAGCCTCTGCTTGTAACCTCACACTGGGATCACAAAAAGTGCAGTGGTTCATTTGGGTCTCTCTTGTGTGAATGGAACAAATGATATAAATGCAGATACTTCTTTAACATAAAGAGGAGGACGTCCCACTGTTCTGTCACAAGCGATTGTTCCTCTGGAGGGTAATACATTATCAGAACCAATTTCCACTGGGCCACAGGCATAATCCTGGCACTTCACCATGTGCTGAACTAGTACCAAAGCTTTAGGCTTTCAAAGTAGTCTCTGGAAACTTTAGGTGACGTTTATAAAAGCTTTTCCTTTTTAATTCTTGTTTTAAACATATGTGCTGCGTGTAGACAACATAAGGAGATCATTCAGCACATTGGCAGTGACAGCAAGGCTCAAACTGGAATCCAAGTCGTGAACACTTGGAGAAGTTTGATTTTTGTCTGTGATCAGTCTCCAGTTCTCAGGAGACCTGTGGAAAAAAAACCAAAGCAAACCTAACTGTATTTTGGGCAAAGGTCTGGATCTGGGTCTGAGACTTGTCAGGGCCAGCTCTACGCCCCGGGTTTTACTAGCCTTTTCCCCACTGCTGTTGTCAGCCCAGCACCTCCGTGTCCCCCCGGGAAGACTCCCCAGCACGTGCTCAGCTACAGAGGCAGCAGATACTGGTGCAGACCTAGTGCCTGCCCACCGAGGGAAAACAGAGCCCCTTTTAATATAATTTTTATCTTACGTGGTATTGAACAAGGTTATTAAAAAGTGAAATAATGGGGAAATAAAGGGAATTAATTTCTTTCCTGACAGCAGGCTTCAGTACTGTTCAGTGCTGTGCCAGCAGCACACACCCTGGGAGGTTTAGGAGAACGAGGAACAAACTCTTCCAAGGCAGGAAAGGGGGTGCAGGTATCTCAGCCTAGTGAGCACGAACCCCCGGCTGCCTCCAAAGAGGTTATATAACGGACACTGCCAATTTTCAGAACCTCTTAAAATGGACATTTATAGCACAAACTTCAGGCTGGCAGACCCAAAAAGAAGATACATGCACCTCCCCTTTATCATAATTATTAATTTACTCCCTTAATAAAATGTGGCAGAGAAATAATTGATAATAATGCTTCACGGGTAGCAGATACAGTTGCATTGTTCTTTAACTGACATTAGCTGAAGGGAAAGTTAAATTCTTAATGCAGCTCTAGAGAAATTTTAAAGGTTAAATCACGGGATCCTCACTTGCATGAAAGCATTTGGCAGAAAACACAGGGCTGAATCCACTTTAGAGTGCTCAGCTATGAGGACAGCACTGATGCAGTCCAGGAGCTCGGTACAGAGTCTCCATGATTTACAGCCTGAGGTCTATGCAGGTGCCATCTACGGAGCACACGTATCGCACAGGATTTGCTAAGAATCCAGTTTAGAAAATAGTTGTGAAAGGATATTGTCAGTACCACTTTTCAATTCTTTTATTTTCCTGCATTATAGGCAATATTCTCTTTGAGGCTACAAAAATCCAGCTAGCTGACAATTTTATTTCTGCCATGTTTCTAATACAGCAAAACCCATCATGGCTCCCTTCGGCTTACAGTTTTAAGTGGGAAACCCAAGGGGATTTGACTCCCCCTGGAAGATCGTCGCGCTAAGATACTGCCCCGCATTATATTCTACTCGTTACTGTCACAAGGGTTTGAATTTCTTCTTAAAAGCATGCAAGACTGCAATTTTCCCAGAAGCTCCCTCACCGTGATTTTTAATACAATCACAAAGTTCTTGATCAAATGTATTAATGCATTCAGGACATCAGTCAGCAGTAGTGCTCTCAGTGCACACGATTAATGCTGTCTGTACTAATATCATTAAGGGATAGCTCGAGACATGTATATATCATTAATTAGTTAACTGCTGATAATGGCAGCCTATGAGTCTCTCTTGTATAATCACAGGAATGTACTAGAACCAGAGCTCTGAACAACCACTGCTTTTTAGGAATGACTTTAAAATATAGAAAATAGGATAAATTTCCCAGATAGACTCCCTGCTAAGATACCAAATAACAACTTAGATCTTTCACAGGTACATACTCATGACCTGGCTGTTTTATGTGAGAATGTATTAAGTAAATCACCTTCCCCCATCCCTATAAAGCCCAGAAATTTAATTATTCTCAAATACCCTTTTAGGAAGACTGCATTTTTCTTTCCTCCTAGCGACCATCAGTGCAGGACTGGCAAGAAGCTCTCTCAGGAATCAATGCACAGTTCTTCCAGCCCAACATCTGTGACCAGCTGCAGCACTATTAACTAATAACCCAAAGCCAGCTCCCAAACTCACATTTCTCATTTGGTAAGGCAAGTTATCAGTGATACACCAGGGCCTCTGTAATTAATCTATAGGAGAATATAGCAATTATTTCACGACAGCTGGTGAATATTCAGGGTTTGGGGTTGTTTTTTTGCTTGGCTTTTCCAGGAGAAGTATCTGCTCGAGCTAGCATCAAATAAAGCGATGGGAAAGCTGTCGTGCAGCCCTTCTGCATAACCTTCACAATACTGGATCAATGCTGTCTCTACCCTATTTACAGAGAATTACAGAAGACACGGTCATCTTTGAAAGAAGGGAAAACATGAGTCAGCAGTCTGCTCCAAGTTACCTTTTTTCTCCATTCGTTTCATATCCATCAGCTTCTCCACGTTGTTGGGATCGTTCAGCCACAGCTGCATGCGGACAAAGGGTTCCCGTCCCTTCAAACTCAGCTTGTGCCAGGGCTTCGGGCGAGCCAGAAGGTCTGAGACAGAGCCTTGTGTTAGCCCTAGGATTGTCTCCCCAAACAAACGCTGACCTAATACGAAATTGAAAATGGCATGAATTGATTCAGCTAAGAGACAGGCTAACTAACAAGACAGAACACGTCTACGGGATCATTTGTCAATTATTCTTACTTCAAAATGGCTTGAAAACCCCCCAAAAACATTGAGAAGAATAAAAGCTCTGCCCCCCACTACAAGTGTAAATATTGAGCTTTAGTTTAATCCTTAGGATCTGACTGCAGCAAAGAGGGGAGCTCAACACGTTTGGGGACCGGGACCTTACAGTGACACAGTGTGCAGAAAATGTAATTAAGGAGATTAAAAATAAACTGAACTTTTCGCTAAGCAGGCAGCTAGTGAGAGCAGTGAGGCTACTTAGCTCTTCTGCAGAAGGGTAAGGCAACAGCTTCGTTCCAACAGGGCAATCCAAACGTTTCAAGCAATCAATGAAACTGATGGCCAATGTCACCCCCCCATTCAGAACAGTCATCTAAGTGTCTGCAAAGACACACCTACATGTGCTGTACTATCTGTGGTGTCCTGTGTCTTATTAGCTACAGAGAATCATGGTTTTTACAGCTTTTTTTACAGCCTCTACAGTACTTCTAGTTAAGAATACTTAATTTGAGGTGGTTTCTTTGGAAAATACAGGGTAAAAAGTGTGTGCTTTTCAAAGGACAGCAGCTGTATGTGCTTTGGTAACTCTAGTTTTACACGGTTGAGATCTAACTTATCAAGGACTGTGGAAAATGCCTGTACAGCTCAAACTTAACCATACGGCTGGTTTTCTAAAGCCCTTCACCTCAGTCTTCTTCCTAAGCTAAACTGCCCTGATAGGCAACAGCTTGTATTACAAGACAAAGCCTGAAGTCATCTGAGTCATCGCTGGGGATTTCTGACAGAAGCGCAGCTATCATGTATTTTCAAGGTAACCCAAAGATCTTTCCATACAGACCAAGTTTCGGCCTCAGGGTCTTGTGTGTGATCCACAGCTTTTGATGCCCTCACTAACAACAGCAGAATGCTTTTCCTTCACTTTCTACCAGTCTTAGCTGGTGGCAACCAACAGATCCCTGGGGTTGATCCCCCTGCAGATGTGTGGGGGCTTGTGCTCCTACAGCTCTGCAGGACATGCCCGCACTGGTAAAAGCACCATCAGCTCTTCCCTTCACAGCCTCAGCTGATCCTCACACAAACAAGTCGTGGAAAATACCTGCTCTACAGACCCATCCCCTGTGCTTAACTCCACGCGTCTCCTCCTCCTCTTTAAAAACTTCCCAAGACTTGTGCCCTGGTGATTTTTGTGTTAGCTGCGTGGGGAAAGGAGGAAATGTGGCACCAGTCAGGAGCTGCAGAACCTCCCACTCTGGTGCACAGGGAAGGTGGGTATGCAAAGATTTTGGAGGAAGCAGCTGAGACAATGAAAGGCAAAAAGGGGCAACGAGGACAAGCCTCATGTGACCCAGTCTGCTAATAAGGCCTAAAACTACCCCTGAACATGGTTCTTATGGACTGAACAGAAACCTAAATTCAGAATGAAGTTCCTGAGTAATATGTGATTTTCCACTACCCTCTCTATCAGAAAAATCAGACAAAGCAAGGAATTTGAGGCCTATTTGAGATCATGGCTATTGCAGAGTTAACCTACTCCCTGCTTGTATTTAAAAACATCCGTTTACCTTTAAACCTGCCAGCTGCTAGCAAGGTAAGACAGCTACTCTAAAAATCTTTTAATTTGCCTTTGTAAATAACTTTCCTTTAACATTTCCTCCAGCTTCTAACCCCAGGCTGTGCTCAGGCTGCAGCGTGACGAGCGTTTCTTCCAGTGGCCCGACAGCTCCCACAGCGGCTGCACAGTAAACTGGGCAGGGAACTGATCTGGGTCAAACCAACCCACCAAGAATAAACCAGCCTCTTTTGACTTGGATCAACCGGTCTGGTTTATCCTGTGGCCACGTCAACAGGAATATTGGCAAAACTTTGCAAAAGGGTCGGGAACGAGGCGCCCAGATCAGGTACCGGCCATTGCTGTTAAAGGGAATGAACTGCAAACTGCAGCCTCAAAGTCAGAAAATGCAAATGTGGAAGGAGGTGTCATCGTGTTCTCTAGGTGTTAAGAACAAAGCTAAAGATGTTGGTGACATCTATTGTATCCCAGGATATGGCAGGACAGGATAAAACATCTGAAAGGCTTCTGAGCTCAAGGGGAAGGTGTTAGAACTGATTCTCAGGAGCTAGCAGGTGCTCCGTCTCCAGCAGAGTGCTATCAATAACCGGAATAGTTTTAAGCACAGGTTTCCTAAAACTCCTGCAGATTCTCCCCATCTTTTACCCTCATATCCTTCCCACCTGTTCCCACTGATGTAGCTCCTCACAGACAAAACTTTCTTTAAATTATGCTGGTTTCATGCTTAGTCCTGGTCCTGTCTGTGAAGTCCCCACTATGGCAATCCCCCAACAGCTCCCTGCATTTGCTTCCCTCTCTGAGCTACACGCTGCCCAACAGGGAACCACTGGTAATACCATGACATTCAGGACTAGGAGTATGAGCAACATCTCAACGTTAACACTGCCAGCATCGTTTCCTTAAATGGTGACTGCTGAACAAATGCTACAAGGCAGGGGAGGAGAGACACTCCAAACACATCTCGAATGGTTTTGCACAACCGTGGTCTTTACTGGCCAGTGATATTGGAACAACGGAGCCACCACCAGTTGCCTAAGACAGGTTCACAAGGCCCTGTGGCCTAAGACAGAGAAACCTGTGCACCGAGTCAGTCTGGTGCACTAGCACACTGAGGGCGCAAAAGGAGACATTGAAACTGGTTCCACACCTAATGCAGAGTTTGGGGCACATTTCCTGGCTCTTCTGCTGCTTTTTAGGCTTGTCAGCCACACTGTAGGAAAACAAAAATCATGGGAAATAAAAAAGACTAAGTAAAAATGGCATCAAAGCAAATGTAAACAAAAATACTTTTTCAAACCTCTCTGGAACACCAGAGCAGGTACAGCACGCAACAGCATTTTGCCCAAAAAGGGGGGGCCTGAACCTGCACGCCCTTACTGTGACTTGTGGCTTCATCTCTACATTACCTCCACTGAACAAGCAACCACAATCTGCCCATGCCAATGCGCACGAGCGAGTAATTCTGCTGGGTTCAGTGGAACACAATCTCATGATCAGGGCTATCTTCTTTTTTTTTTTTTTTCTTTTTCCCCCAAATTACGTTGTATGAGAACTGGCAACCTCCCCCATCCCGGCATTTTTCCCCTTTCAAAAAAAATAAGCTAAGGTAACGACACGTTATTCTGTGTCTAGCTGAAAAAAAAACGCTTCCTTACACACTAAAATAAAGGAGTTTTAATTACACAGTCACAGGTTCAGATGACATGGATGGAATTCTTCTCACTTAGTATCATCACCAGTCTGAATCTAAACTTAGCTTTTTGATCCCATCTGTAGTGAATGGGGAGAAACTGGTCCTTCTGGAGAGTGATTTGGCCCAAAATCCACCTCTCAGAGATCTATTTCGAACATCTGGTGAGATGAATCCCAGGCTAAGCCCCAGAAGCACGTGCAGGTAACCCTGGGGCACCCTTACTGCCCTCCCACTAGAGATTTCAAAGGACTCCCTAAAGCTCTCCCCATGCCTTGTGAGGGAGGCCAGAGTTAAACGTATATGAAGAACTAGTGACTTAGAGGCACAGTGGCAGCACTAAGCATGGATTTTCCCTACTAGGAGCAGGTTATTCCCTTTGACTATCCCAAATATACAGCCGTGAGAACACTGCACTTAATTCGAACCCCAAAAACTCATCTGTGAGTGAAAGCAGCCTTAGCTTTGCAGATCTCTACACAAAATAACTGCATGGCCCCACACACTTGTCTACAAAACCTCAGCCGAGCCCGAATTTACCCTCCTACCTCTACGGGCACGTTACACTTTTGCATGTGATGCACCTCCAGTCGCGCTGGACTCCTCTACTTCACCTAAGCCTAGGACACTGGGGCCTTCAATTGGTAAGCATGGGGAAAGCAGCATTTTCAATGGGAGATCTCACTGGCACTGGGGTTTGGTTTCCCCAACAGCTGGACAGTGTCTAGGGAGGTGGGAGCAGTACCTGGCTGGTGAGCCAGGGAGTAGAGCTTAAAAAGACCAAGGGTATGATGACATTTTAAGTTGAGTGTGACAATCTGAAAGGATTTTTCTACCAGATTTAAAAAAAAAAAAAAGGTATTCTTTACAAATTAAAGCTTAGGCCAGAGTCAAACCCCCATTCTTGCAAACATCTACTGAATCATGGCTTAAAAATAAAAGCATGAACGCTTTCATTTGATTTCGCTCAGGAAACGAGAATGAAGCAATTTACCAAGATTGTTGTCCGTTAGCACTTCTTTGACCCTCTTCGTGATGCCGTACGTATCTAGCTCAGGGGACATAGCGACCAGCTCTTGAATGCTGAGTGCTGAGTGGCCCGACAGCGGCAGAGGTGTTGTAGATTGGGACTCGGAAGCAGGCGGCTCGCCAGACTCTTGGGATTTGCCATCCTTGGTCGTCTCTATAGTGGGACAGGGTTGCTGTACCAGTTCAGTCAGGCTTTTCACTGATTCGCTGGAACTCATGGGAGATTCAGGAGCAGGACTGCAACTGGCAGAAGTCTTTGGAGTGCTTTCTGTAATGAAAAAAAGAAAAAGTTCCCACTTTAGCAACTTTCCTTCTCCTTTATATTCTACCTACTTAAAGAAATGCCAAAGTATGCAAAATGCTACTTGTTACAACTTGGTTACTAAAAAGCCTCTTGTTAAAAACTTTTATTTTCTAATATTATTTTCTAATTTTATTGTCTATTTTTTTATTTTTTTTTTCTAAAATGATTTTCTAGAAGCATTTTCTAGACTTATTTTTTCTAGAATTATTGTCTAATTATATCTCGGGTCATCTCTGCTTTCTTATAAAGGCAAGATACAGTAATACAAATAAAAAATAGGAAAAAAGGAAGTGCCTTAGTCTGTAAGTTTGCAAGAAATTTCCTCGGTCGGGAAATCTCAACAGTTCTGCTTTCCACAGCATTTCTGTAGAAGGGTGCTTTTAAATCTACCATTTCAGACTGGTTTAAGCCTCCTTCTGTGACCGGTAAGAAACTCACTCAGCCACTATTCAGCAGTGCCAATGAGGGATTTTCTACAACTGATACAACTTTATATCTTGAGAGATTTATTGATTTAATTTTGTTTATCACTCGCATCACATCTTTGCACTTCTCTTTGCCCAGAAATAACAAGATTAAAATACAGTTTGTAATTACGTTGTATTAATTAACGGGGTTTGAGAATCCAGCACAGAGATAGCTGGTGGATCAGGAGACACCCAAAGCTGTTACTGTGACACTGCGTTTAAAAGAGAGCTTTCTGGCTCTCTTAATTTGCCAACGACAATAGGTTCTGCACGAAATGTTGTTTTCCCCCAATAAACTCACATTTATCTCTAACAGAGCACACCAGCTGAGCTTATGCAGAAAATCCAGATGACTACGGGTACAACCTAAACATTTTTTAAAGCAACAACACGCAGACAATGTGCTTCAGAACGATTCCCTTCAAAAGACAATGAGCACACGTCGATTTCTCTGTTCTCAGTTCTTTCCCATTTTTGTGGGACCCCTTCCTCCTTGCTGCCTCACGTCTCATTACCTGACACGGTTAATCGCATGTATCTCCAATTCATACATGAGTGGATTTGTCTCAAGGTCTCTGGAGGAAGCTTACAACGCTCTCCGTTGTACAAGGATGAGGCCAGTCAACATCAAACACGTAGTCCCTCGAACAGGATTGTGTATTCCTGAGCACTGCAACATTTCTAGGAGAGGTTGGTGCCGTCTCTCCCACGGCTAATGGCAAATGGCACTATTTTTTCACAGTTTTTGTTTGTTCTGTAGAATATTGTCAAATCATCACAGAATGCCCAGCTTGTGGAGCACGGAAACACATCCCAAATTGTAAAGGAAAATACTATGTAAGCGCAAGCGGGGTTCAAACGAAGCGGGCTAATTGTGGTGTTCTGCAGCTTTCATGATGCTGCATTTAAGAGAGGTTTCCACACCAAGTCGCTCTCTCAGACCAAGCAATTGGACTTTTTCCCTTGGTGCTTTCAGAGATGCAAAAGAGGCAGACATAAAAGGAAGGCAAGGTGCAGATAAATCTTTAAGGCAATAAGGATCCTACAAAGCCTTTTTTTTTTTTTTTTCCCCCTCTGCTCACCCTGGGTCATCACACAACTGAATATAAAACCCAGCAAATGTTGTTTTTGTATCAGGAGCAGCAAAGGAATTGTACTGTAAATTTGCCCTGATTCACCCATGCGAGGGACCAATTTGGCAGATCATCCATCTTGTTCACTGTACACTGTCAGGGATGGCATGAATTCCCTACATGATAAACAGATTTCTTTTCAGGTCTGTGTCCTTTAACCCACAGCAAGGTCAAAATTATGGCTGCCTTGCTAATAAACTGCACGGCACTCGTTCAAGTTCCCTCTAATTTTGTCCCTTGTGCCAGCTTATACAAATCTTACTGAATAACTAGAGCAGCTGCAAATTTCCTATACAATTCCTCATCCGTGCACGGCAAGCCACGCGCGCGCACGGAGCGGAGAAAAAAACCCCAAAATCAGGGGAAAAAACCCAACCACGCAGGACTAAACAAAAGCATTTACTAATGCTTCCTTCTCCCTCTCCCTTCCCTGCCCAGCCTAATTATGTAAACAACAAAGGTAATCTATATTACCATCTATCACTGAAATGCTCTCCGTTGCTCACGTATTAGCTTATTTATTTTTTATATCACACACCAAGAGCTTACTTGAATTTCATTTTTAAGACCAATCTGCTGCTTATTTACTCAAAAAGGTAGGATTATCTGAATCTAATTTTGGAAGGCGATAGAGATGACAAAGTGTTCCCCCCCCCCCCCAAAGGCGAGTGTCTTCAGCTGAGGCATTATGCACATATACTGCAAATAACTCAAAATATGTTCCCCATTCATTTTTAGCATTTTTCCCTTATGGAAAAACATTTTCAATATCACATAAATATTTGAGGAAAAGATCCATTATTTGGAAAAGTCAATTCAATAATCAAATCATGCAAACATTTCCCGTTAATCTACTTAAAAAATTAAATAGACATTTAGAGTACAAGTGACTGCTGACAGAACAAAGGGGAAAATTGAATGTATTCACTATTGCAGATTTAACTGTCAATCCACAGCCATTTCACATGTTTTATGAAATAATTTGTCTGTATTCATTTCCCTCAAGTTCCTCACAGGACAAAGAAACTAATTCAGGACATCTGAAAAATACATCGTAAGATTTCAAAAATAGCAATGGAGCATTTCCAATAAAAATAAAAATAAAAAAAAGACATTGAAAGATTATTTCTTTAAAACGTGTTCTGCTTTTTAACCCCAGACTGCACTGAAGAACAGCACTGCAACCCCCACGGCCAATGTTTAGTGATGAAGTTGCATTAATCAATTCCCAATAAACTTTGCTGTACCAAAGGGGGGTGGCATTTTGCTTGCCAACAGCCCGTACCCAGTTTAATACCTGAAGTAAAAGCTCAACAGCTTCAAAACTAAGGTACTAGAAGCAATGAGCTGGAGACATCAGCATCAGTGATGAGCTCACTGAAGAACCTGGGACTGTTGGAAGTCCCAGGAACCCAAAGCCATCAGCCACGCTCCTGTGTGGAGAGGATGGGAGCAACAGGCTCTCCCCAGACTAACTGGCTGGAGAGATGGTGCCCGTTAGGTCCCAAGCATGTGATGAAGACACAGCTCAACATGATGTCTTTAAATGACCAGGTAACTTTTGCACCATTACAGGTTGATGTTGAGAAATGTCATCAAAGATTCGAACACGCCACAAATGCATTTCAGTGACCCAAATGCCCTAAAGCTGCCAGCGTAACCGCATCGTGAAAGGGCAAAGGCTCTACCGTGCTCTTCTTATATTATTAATTCAAAATATACATTTGGGCTATAGGGAAATTAGGCATTTCCAACCACTTTTTAAAAGCACATTGAAATATGCAGCATAGACAAGAATAATCTAATGCAAATCGAGTACTAGGAAATGCTCCTGCATAAACAGACCAGCAACCTGAACTATTTGGCAGGTGCAACTGGCCTCCATTCACAGCTTACACATGAAGACAACTGAAACACCAACACTGGCTACTTCACAGGTGATGGAAACATCTAAGGGAGACCTGAGGCCGTACAGTGAGAGAAGGTGAGTGTTCCAAGTCTTTGAAAGCAAGTATGTTTGTACAGAGACAAATACACCCGGTGCCGTTTGCGCACACCAGAGCATCGTACTTGGGCACGCATCACTCCTGGCAGAACACGGGGTCCTTATTCTTCAGTCAGGAAATTCTTCAGTTTTGTTTCTTTCCAACTACAACACTAGGGAGGGATGTGTAATCTCAAATTAAAAGATCTAAACAAATGGAAACAAAGTCAATATTCTACAAATACCTTCTGTTTCCTTTTTAAACAGTCTTTCCAGTATAAAACTGCTTCTTGAATGACCATCCTACTGCAACAAACCCCCTAGTGTCATCAGAGCTTGCCCATTCCCCACTCCTTCGAAGCTGTCAGTTAAGAAACTGAACAGATTTTGCAAACAATTTAGCATATAGGGCTAGGCTCTGTCTGGGCGTTTTACAAAACTGGTTGAGAGCTGTAACAAATTGACCTTGCCTTAATTACAGGAACACAGAAAATCTTCTGTGCTCTTGCATTCCTTAGCAAAATTGCTGAAGCGAAATGATGCTTTGGTCCCATCCATCCTCTACACCTTCCCCAGAGCTTCTGTCATGACAGTGTTTGGGAAAATGCGAGGAAGTCTGAAAACAGTTCTGGTCTCAGCTGGTTGGTTACAGTGCTTTTCCTGAACTTAACATTTGATTCTTCTTATTCTTCTCCAACTACAACATTCCCAACCCTCATGATGGGGTCAGGTCCTCAACACTGGATCTTGGGTCCTGAATTACTTGAACACTGGCCGTAGAACATTACCTGAAAACACTTCTCCCAACACAGTATCCATCTGACATTCCTCTGCGAGGTCTGATCACGTTCTGCCATCGTAATGTGACAAAACCTCTGCGGGGTGTAAGGAACCCCAGGCTGCATGGGGCTCCCCTCCTGTAGCATCACCCGCTCGGCTTCATGAACTCACGCGTCACAGAACAGCATTTAATACCTTCTGCAAAACTGTGGGGCGCTGGGCAAGAAGGACCATTTTTGTGATGTACAGAACTATTCCAACCACAGGAACGTGGCCCTCCATTCAAAAGCAGCTCTGATCTACCATACACTTCAGCTGGATCCTCCTTCTGAAGCTCAACACACCTCAGATGCAAAGACTTGTAGCTGACGCCTGCTACAACCTCCCCAGAAAATCACAGATGTCTACATGACCTGACACCAGTCCCGGCTGTATCCCCCTCAACAGAGGTATCTAGATGACGGAGCAGTGTTGAGACACGGATACGGTTTCACCAGTCCCAGAGGCATCACGCTGCTGTCTGCCAGCACGGGCAGATCCCTCCACCAGAATTTCTTGTATGTATTTTGAGAGCTGCAGGTTCGCCACTTTTGCTCAGACCCTGCCTCAACTCCTACAGCCAAGGCAGCGCACTGATTTTGCATCCGCTTCGTAAAATCAACAGTTCAAAGCAAAGATTTGAACAAGAGCATCTGAATTTGGAAGCGTAAAACACAAGCTCAACACTCCGAGCCTCTCCTCCCAGCATACAGAGAGCACTCTACACTCCTGCAGCTTGGGAACCGCTGGAGAATCATCTGCCCAACTCTGGCTGCTAAGACCGGCTTAGCTAATAAGCTGCAAAAAGACTCATGGGGAACGAGGTGTGGAACATGAAGTTGGGGAAGCCCATGCAAAACATAGAAGGTATTCAGGGTCCTCTAAAAGGATTATGAAAAATATTATATTCTAAAGACAGCAGGCAGACAACATCTGCCTTAACTTTCAGAGAGAAGTGGATTGAAAAAGCAGATCCACTATAATTTTCAGAGCCAAATCTCTGTAGTTTATCTGATCCACTATTTAAATTTCAATACACAGCCCTCTCTCTGCAGTAATAATAACCTAAATTCCATTTAGTGTTCATTTGAGCAGTCAGGATAAAGTCATTTCTTATTATCTCCCCACTGTGTAAAAAACAGCTTGAAGGTAGGAAGTCAGCAAGCATTTTCACCAAAAAGTAATTATTGTAAGTGACATTTTTACTGCTGGCATGCCATAAGGCGAACTGCGCATTTGGAAGGACAAGTTGCTAAAACAAAATGACAGGGTACTCTGTGACATTCCGACAAGAACCCAAACATGATTTAACTGGCGCTCCGTTTGATGCACCACTTTTCCTAACGGCCAAAGCTCGGGCTTCAGGTCTACGCCAAGCTAGTCCAATTCCAAGTTCCTTGGAGAGGAACGGCGAGAACCACCACGTCCGGCGCGTGGCGGAGCGGGGAGGCGACGAAGCGTCCCGCTCGGCTCCTTCCCTTTGCGGCAAATTAGCGGGGAAGATGAAAGCAGATAAATGTGGACAGATTTCTCAGCAACCTCTTAAAAGAGCATTTGCTACTTCAGGGCCTGCGTTTCCCTCCTCGTGCAGATGAGTTAATGGACAACAACAGACCTGGCAGGTTGCCGGAGATCAAAGTGGTTCATACTGGGACTGGCTTAGTTTCTGGTTCCCCCGATGACACGGCTGCCCACTCTATCCAGTTCGTAGACCAAAACCTGGGGTATGATGTTCTGAGAATCGAGACCTGATTATAAAGCTGATCAATGGCAACATCCTCAGGACAACTGCATTCTTCTGTTTCCCAGGGTCTGAAGATTTCAGGGAGGGAGAATTTTTTCCTCTTCCCTTTTCTTTCTTTTTTTTTTTTCCCTCTATCTCATTTCACCTTTAGCAAGGGCTGTCTTTTAGCAAGGGATCCTCTAAAGCACCGTCACCGCTGTCCTGGCTGACGGTGGTGGAGTGCAAGCTTGAACTCTGCACTAAATCTGACCGGTGTTTGTGGCACAGCACCGCAATACATCCCTCTTCTGACTAATTAAAAGAAAACACCTGGGAAAGCCAAATGCTTTCTCACAGGTAGTGGCTTTGGTGGATTTACGCTGAAGAGAGTGAACCTTGCCTAGTCACAATTTGCAAATTAATGTGGCTTATGAAAATATGATCCTCCCTACAGTTATAAACTCCCACAGTTATACGTAGGGAGTACACCAGCCTCCCTACAGTGTGCATATCTAATGATGTCAAGTACGTCGGTACGTGCCGTTAGAGTTGCAAGCGCTCGCTGTAGTTACCGTTACAGATTTCCACCACGACCATGGAGATTTTGTTTCTTTATTTGTTTGCAAATGTTATAACTTTGGGGAAAATGTTATTTTGGGTCTTGGCTTAGAGGGAAATTTTATGTGGATGGGAGGAGGGATCAAAAGAAAAACCCTTTAGGAAAGCGTGCAGATGTACGCGTGGCTGTGCTGAAAGGGGAGGAAACCAGCTTTGGTTAACTCTCAGATTACTGGGGGAGTGATTAAAATAAAGGTCTCCATTTTGCATATGAGTATCTGTTAAGTGACAGGAGCACTAAAAACTATCTGAATGATCAGGGTAAATGTTGCAAGTACTTGGAAAAACTTGCTTTTGAGTATTGTTCAAGGGTTACAAGGTATTGCTGAAATTTTATGTTGCATTTTCAGTAATTATGTTAGTGTTGTGCTTGTATTGAAAAAACCCCATTGTTTCCAACCATTCTAGAAACCAGAAGGAGCTGGAGAAATAAGATGAAGTTCAGAAAAGTGCAAGTAAGAAAGAAACTGGTGACAGATGCAGGAGGAGAGATTTACAGCTGGGCATTCAAAAGTACTTAAGAGAATCTGGGCAACCAATTCTCCTTTCAATGAACTCATAACTCCAAATACCTCAGACGGTCTTCAAAATTGCACCATTGTACCCAAACCTATGTGAAGACTGACTCCTCACAGCCAAGAACGGGCAGCATGTCCATGTAAGGTATTCCTGTCCTGGCTCTACCCTTTACCTCCATTTTTGCCTGATGTGGAACCACAACGGTGCTGTCCCGAGTGTTTGGGGGAACCAAATCTGTGAACCAGACCTGAAAAGCAGCCACCTGCTGCCACCCACCCGCAACATGGGTGGAAGGCATTAAGAGCAGGAACCTGGAGCTCCTTCCTGATCTCATCTGCTGTGCAAGTCCCTTAGCAAAAGGATGGTCTTCTATGCCAGTCTCAATGTTAGCACAGTGAGGAAAGTCCTAGAGTGAAACCTTGTGAGTTGAATGTTGCTTGTGGAATGACAATGGAAGAACCTGCCGTGGCCGTGGCCAGAGTGGATCAGATGATATAACCAAGCAGAGGAAGGTCCACCTGCTGCGTGACCCGTGCCTGCTCAGTCTGGACAGAGTGCAGCCAGGAAGCAGGGAAGGGGACTGTCCTGCTCAGCTCAGAAGCTCTGACTGGGTCAGAATTTCCTCCCTGTGCCTGCCTCTTAAAAAGCCTTTGGCACGTGGATCATGCCAGTGTCATCACTTAGGTCTCACCTCTCTTTCTCTGGTTGCCAAAGGAAGGCATCACAAAAGGTCCTGGCTGCTCAACGCTTGCTGCCCTTTACACACACCCCTCGAGCTCAACGCCTTGTGCCAGCAAGTGCCTCATCGCTCTCTGAGAGGTGTCTGGTGCCTCACTGATGCAAAATGTCTTAAGAGGTGAGAACTTCTGCCCTACACAACATATGCACCGTGCTGCGCCCCGGCATGGGGTGGCAAATCCAGCTGCCCGTACAAGTGGAAGGGCCAAGCAGCATCGGGGGGAGCTGAATGACTGCAAAGCCCCATCAGCTCAAACCATCAAACTTCTACCGAGTTAGGAGGACTCTGGTACTCGGCTGCCCGCTGGATGGGCTTGGCTGGGGAGTACAGATCACTGCAGAGGGCAGCCTCACCACCCAGCATGTCCAGGATCTTGTGCAGAAAGATATAACTGGTATCAATTAAATCAATTAAAATGAAAAGCTGCATTGAGATCAGATGGCTTTTGGAAGAGACACACCAAGCCCTGACACAACCACAGCACTCTCAAATAAGCAGCATGAAGGGACAGTTTTGCAATGACCTACAGGGAAGCACGAGGTCTCTGTACGCCCCTGATTTGATGTGCTGTTTTACAACAAATGAAGGGAAAAAAAAAAAGCAACTTGTGATTTTTTTTTTTTTTACTGGATGCAGACACAAAATCAGAAGCATCAGAGCAATGCTCAGGTCAGACCCACAGCCCCAAATCCTTTCCCAGTCTCACTGGCCCAAAGTGGGTGTCTATGGAAGAGGTAAAGGACCCAGGAAGCAGGCAGGGGGAACCTCCTCAAACGCCCCCCTGCCCACGCACAGCTTCTTGAGCCAGCAGCAGGGGCTGCGCTTTGAAGAGTGATGAAGGACAACGTTTTGTTTTTACCTATCACCTCTAAACAATTAAAACGCCCTTTCTAAAGAGATAGCAGATTTTAAATTAGGTTGTTAATGGCAAAATGATAGCTGCTTTAAAAGACACCGCTCTACTCTCCTGATCTTTATTTAATATCCAATTTCTTTTTGGTGTTTCTCTAACTTAGAAGTCAATATTTAGAAGTAGCTGCTGGAAAATATTTTCAGTAACCTTGTTATTAAAACAGCTCGTGTGCAGCAGCTTTATTAAGGATTTCCTGAATATTAAAACAAGTATGTCACGAAAGCCATCAATCAAGATGCCACAACCCCACACAGCTAGATTTTTTGTATAATCAAAATAAATGCGTGCACAATACCTTTTGGAAAACAGACATAAGAGCTTTTAGAGGTTGTGCTGCAGTTTCAGGTGTCTTTGTTGACTTGATGACCTCGTGAGCAGAGACTAACTTTACCACGTTACCATGTCTGCTGTCCTCCTCGGCTGTAAGCCTGAGTGTGAGGGTATTTCTACAGCCTCCTTTGAGATTTTAACCTCTTGCCCGCTGCAGACGGAGTAGGAAGCAGAACACATATGTGCGCCGCGCGCCGCGTTTACATCTGTCTCCCCCGCTGAACAATGTGGACATTCATTTGCTACGGGCGAGATCTACCCGGGATGGATCAGAGGCTGATGCCCGCCTGCCCTCCCCAGCAGAGAGGTCCCATCAAGCATCCGCAGCGCGGTGGGCTGTTCTTTGTCTCATAGAATCATAGAATGGTGGGGGTTGGAAGGGACCTCTGGAGATCAGCGAGTCCAGCCCCCCTGCCAGAGCAGGGTCACCCAGGGCAGCCCACACAGGAACAGAGCCAGGAGGGTCTTGAAAGTCTCCAGAGC
>JANIJG010018569.1:0-51033 GCA_024611175.1 Megaceryle torquata
CAGCGAGACCTGGACAGACTGGAGAGCTGGGCAGGGGGGGACCTAATGAACTTCAACAAGGGCAAGTGTAGGGTCCTGTATCTGGAATAACTCTATACACCAGTACAGGTTACAGGTTAACCTGCTGGAAAGCAGCTCCATGGAGAAGGACCTGGGAGTTCTGATGGATAAGAAGATAACCATGAGGCAGCAGCGTGCTCTTGTGCTCATGAAGGCCAGTGGTGTCCTGAGGTGCATTAAGAAGAGCGTGACCAGCAGGTCCAAGGAGGCTCTCCTCCCCCCCTACTCTGCCCCAGTGAGACCACATCCTGAGTGTTGTGTCCTGTTCCAGTCTCCCCAGTTCAAGAAGGACAGGGAAATACTAGAGAGAGTCCAACAGAGGCTACAAAGATGATGAAAGGACTGGAACAACTCTCTTATGAGGAAAGGATGAGCCCTGGGGCTGTTTAGCCTGGAGAAAAGAAGACTGAGAGGGGATCTTATAAATGTTTACAAATATCTGAAGGGTGGGAGTCAAGGAGAAGGGGCCAGTGTCTTTTCAGTGGTGCCCTGTGATAGGACAAGGGGCAATGGTCACAAACTGGAACACAGGAATTTCCACCTCAACATGAGGAAAAACTTCTTTCCTGTGAGGTTGACAGAGCCTGGAACAGGCTGCCCAGAGAGGTTGTGGAGTCTCCTGCTCTGGAGACTTTCAATACCCACCTGGATCTGTTCCTGTGTGGCCTGCCCTGGGTGATCCCGCATTGTCAGAGGGGTTGGACTTAATGTTCTCTAGAGGTCCCTTCTACCCCTCCCATTCTATGATACTATGATTCTCCCTTCTCTGCTTTCTTCAGTACAAATGATTCATTTTTAGAGTCCACTGTCTAGGATAGTACAATGACATTTCCATGAGAAGTATTATCCTTTTTTATATTTTAGATCCTGACTGTGGTGCTGGTTATACAGATATGGAAAAAAGCCTTCTACATTTTCACTCCTGATGTCACAGACTTGAGAATAATCTTGTGCACATTTCTGTGAGCATGCATACATATCTTGTGGAGTCAGAAATACCTTTTGCACAGCTACAAAAGAATCAGAAAAAAACCCTGAGTCAGACACCAATGAATCCACTGCTTTCAGTAGCATTGGTCAGGCCTTGTATTACATTGCCTTTCCTCCTGTCTTATGACCACTTGGGCAGTGAACTTCTTAAAACAGAAATGAAATATTCACTCTCGTCTCCTTAGACACATTAGAAACTGTAATTTAGGTGCATTTGACAAATCTTTGTCTTTTCGTTTGTGTGAAGGGATAGAATACAAATAAAATACTCATTTAATATCAATTCAAATCTGTCAGTTTAGGGTCAGGGCCATCCACTAGACCCATAACAGATGCTCTCTGTTAAAGCCTATCCCTCCCTAAAGGGGAAGAGTAAGGGAATGAGGAAGAGACACTTATGGATTAGAAAAGGAAGCTAGAAAAGTCTTAATGAAAATACAGCATATATACAAATATATACAAGACCAGTGTCAAGCTCAATCACCCTGATGGCAACTACACCACCCTTACCCCTGATGCTGTGGAGCAGGCACTGGGGAAGTCCCAGACAGCACACAGGAACTGGATTTAGGAGCTGGATTCTGGAAGTAGATTCAGGAACATACAGACTGGGAGCAAAGGCAGAACAGACAGAGTCCTCCTTGGATGCCAGCCATTGAAGAAGAGAAATTGATCCTTGTGATCCTGCAGCTCTATACCGAACACGATGTATATGGGATGGAATACTGGTCAGTGTAGGGTCACCTCTCATGCTTACTTCTCCCCACAGGTGTGGCCTTTTATTTTCTGCACTCCCCCAACATGGTTAAAAGATTTAGCAGTGACCTTGGTCTGCACAGGAGCAAATATAAGCAAGAGCCTTTCTACACACCTATCCCTGGTAATAACTCCAAATGTTGAGCATTATCACTGCTAGAAACTGACACTGTCTGTGAAAATAATCCTGTTAACTTCAGAAAGTGCAGTTTGAAGAGACTGAGATGAAAAGCAAAATCACCAAACAGAATTAGTTCTGGTCTAGCTCAAATGTGGACAAATACACATAAAATATTTATGTTCAAGAATACATAGATTGTCTTGAAGAACAGAGGCATATAGAAAAGGGATGCATCAGTATTTTATGCTGGTTTTGTAAAGGATCTGATACAATGCCCATTAAATCTTTCTATTGTCTTCAACAAGGATGAGATTAAGCTATTTGGAGCCTGTATATATGGACTGTCATAGCTATTGTATCACGAGGAAGAACATGTGGGTGCTAATGTATAATAACATTAGCACTGAAAAAGAGTGAAAAGCGCACACAAGGAGCTTCATAAATTCGTTATAAACCCCATTACTAAATGCCATTGAGCACTAAATTAATAGAGTTATGGTTTCTATTCAACAAATTCCCTTAAAGTATTACATAGAGGATTAAAAACCACACTATACCACCAATAGGAATCCCATTTAATCACAAGAACACGAATCTTAACATCTCTGTTTTCTTCCCTAAGACCCTATGATATAGTCCAAAGGATAGTCTGAACATCTTGTTATTTCTTAGGCTATCATCAACACATATGGACAGCTGCATGGATGTCTAAATGTAACAATTTGAGAAAACTAAACATCTAAATATTAAGGTCTGACAAAGCATAAAAGTCCATGATGTACAATACTCTAACTTGTTAGAGGCAACTTGATTAACTGTTGATTTCATTTGCAAGGCACCGTGCACATCCAGGAAATTCTCAAGAAATGGCTTGCCCATGTAAGGTGGAAAAAGATTCTCTTTATTAATTTTGTGCCCCTTTCTGGTGGCGTTCATGGGTTGTGTGCACAACTAGAGAATTTGCAAAGCTTCTAGAGCATGTTGAGTGTGAAGGAAAGAAGACAACACCACCCATGAATTACACACTCTGAGATATTCAGACAGTCTCAGTGAAGAAACGTCACTACTCCTCAATTCCAGTTCAGTGATACAGGTGCTGCTTTGGGGAAAATCTCAAACACATTCCAGAACTGTCAGAGACTCATAGGAAAGACTCCTTATTCAGTCCATCTCCCATTGTCATGCCAGGGATATGCCAACAGACTCTTCTCACTAGAATGCATTGAACTCCAAAGCACATCCCCTAATACATTTCCAGCTAAGAAAGAAATAGTACCCTGATACTGATGCTGAGGAGAGCAGGGAATATCAGTAGTATCACTACTCCCTCTGGACTAAAACGTCAGTGGTTTGCAAACATCATTGGAATTAGTGGAAGTGCCTTATAAGTAAAGAGTAAATATTTGACCTAGAAAGAGCTAAATATAAGGCACTGTGATGGGAATATACATTGTAGCAAACCAGTATTTTTAAAGAGATCTTGTAAAGAAATTAAATAAAAATGTCATACCAATGTGTTTGCTACAAAAATAAATAGCTGTCTAGGAGCCAGGATGCCATTGCCAGGCAAGACCATCAGGAATGCTGCTGTCACTAAAGGTGACTGCAACCTGGGGACAAAAGTATCCTTATAATCCTTAAAAACCTAATTTTCCTCCTCTGGTATTCCAACCAAATGTGAACCTTTCCAATGACACTCTTTATGAGGTTTTCCTGTGATTTTTTAGATTCTATTCTTATCAAGATCTTAAATTAGGGATTATGCCACAGAGCTGGGGAATTGCTGACATTCCTATGGCACAAGTAAGTAAAATCCAATCAGATGTACAGAGATCCAAGTGGCACTTCAGGTACTGTTTCAAATATAAGTGAAGTATTTACCCCTTCTGAAAAAAAAAGACTGAAGTGCTGCTGCAATTACAAGTATCATTTATATGTATAAATTCTCTTTCAGACTAATACTTAGACTGACACAGAAGATCAACGTCTTACTCTCGGACATAGAGCAGTTGTGATTCCTTGATTCACTATCTGCTTTTCATGAGCACTGGCATAATAGTAATCGAATGACTGGGAGCTTATCACAAGTTTGAAACTCGCTACCTTCAGGTGCAGTTTAAAGGATCCCAAGATACTGGGATCCATTCTGCCTATGCCTGTGTCCAACCTCTCCCACTGTCTGTATACAACACATGGGAACTTTACACTTCATCTTGAAAGTACTTTCAGGCTTTGCCACTTCCAGCTGAGTAAGGTCATTGTTTCATAGCACACACTGTGCTTCACTGCATGAGACTCAGTTTTAATATCACCTAAAAAACATTTCAACCTTTTTAATTCTGAATATAGAGATCCCTATCCGCCAGGTATCGACATAATGGTGATCCTTAATAAATGTGCATCATCTTCCACTAGCACAAGTTACAAAAATTGAGTTCAGGTGACTTGGAGCTGATCTCTGGGTAATACTGAATGCCCAGTTCCTACTGAGTTGAAATGTAGGATCTTCCCCTTCACATACTATAAATTTGTTAATAAATTAGTCCAATTTAATTTTAAACTAGTTGCCAGACTTCTGAAGTTTTCTCTGCAAAGTCATTCAATCAGTTCAAATTCTCCCCACTCCTAGGTAGACATCCACAGTAGCGTCTGTGAAAATAAAATTCCTTTTTCTGATGGTTCTGATGCTTTTATATTGTTACTGATGGGGTTATTCTGGCTACAGAGTAAGGCTTTGACTTACACTCCTTTCCTCTAGAAAATTTCAGTTGTAGTTTTCTCATCTTATTTAGGACAGAGCTGTTAAAAATGCATGTTATTTAACCTTAATAACAGTAAAAATGTTGGGAGTACCTAAAGTCATATTTCAGTCTTTAAAAAGCCAAAAAGAATGTAACATTTTGTGTGATAGGACACACTAGCTGGTCAGGTGGATCTGAGAGTAAATAAAAACCAACAACCCTGAGGTTATCACTAACCTTCAGATCTCCTCCTTATTTAGACATGTATCTGATTTTAGGGGGAGGGGAAAGTAATTTAGGTCTCCAGAGACCTACATTTAATTAGTTTTTAATCCATTTCTACACCCAATGCCTCAGAGGGTGATTTCATCTTTAAATACAGCTAATTGGATGTGTTTTAACTGAGAAAGCCTACAACATGCATAATAGGACTACCAGAAGTTCAAGTACAGTTTTATATTTTAATGTGTTTATATTCAATTTAAAATTCAGTAAACAGGAATTCACTTTCTGCTGGAGTAAATTCTGAAATGCAATTAACTTCAAAGGGACTGTTCACAGTGTGTAGCATATGTGAAAGTCTTGGATGATTAGAGTCTAAGGACACCTGCAAAGCATCATTATAATGTCAATGAAAAGAAAATATTTCATACTCCTTCTGCAACACCTCTGAAAAGTTCTACTTGATAGTGGGAGGGGAGGTAAAATTGCTTTGCTGTTCCTTCATTTGATTGAATTAGTAATCTTGCATGAAATTCTTAATTTTGAATCATAATATTAAGATAAATTTATATACTTATTTGAACAGAGAAAATCAACTGTGTTTGATAAAGTGCATCCCTCCATCCTGCTACTTCTAAACAAGAACATTTCACAAGTACTGACAACACTAAATATGCCAAGTGAAACTAAGCTTCTGCAATACAAATTTTACCATCTGAAAATTTTTCTGCATTTAAGAAGTTCATTAAATGGTGCATTAAACTTCCAAAATCTGTAGGCACATCAGTCATTTCAATGCTACTCCATGTAAAAGAAAGGTTTATAAGATGCGGGCCTAAGTTAGTATGTGATTAATGACATAAATCAAGTAGGCATATTTTTCTTGCTAACCACAGATTTTTCTACCTGAATCATCAGAAAATCCCTTTGGAATAATCTGAAAGAGCTAAAACATATCACTGAAAAGTTGGTGGTTTTGCAACTAAAATGTTATGAGAAAATATATAAATATTTCAATTTAAAATGTGCATATTGTAAACATCCATTCAAATAACTCAAGTTAAAAACTACTCCTTAAGATTATAAGCAATTATTTTTTATAATTTTTTTAATACAGTCTAACATTCAAAATGTATCAAACTACATTTTCTGTCAACTCCAATTTTCAATATTTACATTGGGCTATCATCTTCTTATAGAAATACCATTTTTTACAGACAAATGGACCTGATATGAAGCTGTTAACTGAGTTAACATAGATGTTAACTGAAGATGTTAACCTAATATGAAGCTGTTTACTTCTGAAATCAAAGGTGTGAGCCCTTCTGCTGTGACAAAACTAGAAGTCATGTTCAAAAAATGGATTACTCCACTGCACACTTACCTCCCCCTTCATCATGAGCATCTCCAAAGAATATATTTTGAGTATATATTTTTGTACACTCCAGAAATAAATATTTTGTGCCATCGGATTAAAGGAACCACCAATCAGCACAGTCTTGGCACTGTAGATTTGGGTAAAAACAAGCAAACAAAAAAGAGGAAGCCTTTCCTCCTAAACTGTTCACTAATTTGTGACTTTCCAACATGTGTCTCTATCTCTCCCATGCAACCTTTTAAGGAAAGACACAGATGCACCTAGTCTCTCTGTTACCATATTTAAATTTAACACAGGTATTCTTAAATATACACCACATTCTTCATCTCAACATACCTTAAGCTACTCTAAAGATGCTGGTTCATTAGAAATAGGCAGCTCCAATTACTACAGTTTGGCATGCTGGTTAAGATGAAGGAACAGCAGAGGCAATCCTTATTAATTGTCCGGAAGGAAAATTATTAATTGTAAGTCTATCTATGTCAGGCAGAGAAGTACAGTTGTTAGACACTAGGTCTGAGCTCAGTTTAAACTCAAAAATAGTAGCAAAAAGGTTGGGGAACTAACAAATAAAGGACAATAGAAGGACCGAGGACTAATTACTGCCAGCAGCTTAGTGAAGAACTTTCCCTTAACATAAAATCATGATCTTTACTGAACAAGAATTAGGATGAAAATTGCCCTGATAAGGACATCTACAGCTCATCTAAGTGCATCCACAAAAATGAAACGAGAAAAATAAAAATTAAATAAATCTAACAAGTTGCACAAACTGCAATAGTAGCAAAATTCAAATGGTGGATTCTGTTGGAATAAATGTGGTTTTCCATCTATAAATATTCTGGAAAGCTTGCATGGAAATGGAAGAATTTAAATAACTTGTCAGTTTTGGGAAGTTAAACAGAGAACAGCTGATAAATTATCTCCAGTTATACTTTTGCTTCTAAGCACACTTTTACAGCATATTTTATGACATATTTGACTCTATGACAATGTAAAAATGGATGTTAATCTATAGTACATAATACATGGGAGTAGAATCTGTTCCTATTCTTATTGCACAGCACAGCTAGAAGTTCACTCACACAGGCATGAATATTCCAGACTTGTGCTCGATGATGCTACATCTTCCTGATGGAAATACCTAATAAAAGTTTGAGCTATTCAGAGTAAATCTGGCCAAGTGGTATGACACAGCAGCATACAATTGCCATATTTTTAAACAGTGGCAGTTTGCGAGTATTTTTCATGACACTTTTCTTCTGCTAAGTATCCTTTAATTCTGTGACTGAATTTCCTAGATTTCTGTGAATGTCACTGAATAAATCAGACCACCAGACCACATTGTCTGAATTTCTGCCACAAAATTAACTGCCAATACTGAGTAGAAGAGACTTCTTTGTAGTAAAATAGACAGATGGTCAGTTAATCTTAGAACTTGGCAAAAGCCAAAAGAGAATGGTATTGAATAATAAAATAAATGAACACAGCAAATCCAGTCTGTCTTAGTTTGGATATGAAAATTAAACTCTATTAATGTTATTCTTTTCCAAATATCATTAGTCTCTTGCAACAAATGAAGTTTCCCAGGGAAGAATTCTCTCGAGCCAGACTCAAACTCTTCATATTGCTCCAGTAATTCCCAAGTAGGATTAATAAAAATGTTAAAACCCAGGAAATATTTTAAAGGCAGCCCTCTTTTAAAATTAAGTGTTCTCTAAACTAGACGAAATTTTATTTCCAAGAAGGTTTGAGAAAAAAAGGATCTGTGATATCAAATACAAAATGCTTCTAAAATCTGAAAACAAAATAGTGATTTCATATTTATATTCACATGAAATGAGTTTTCAATTGATGGAAACGTCGATTAAAAATACTGAAAAAAAAAATGGAAAAAAGTTGCTGCAAATGCTCTGAAATTGAAGTTTGACTTTCCAGATTGTTATCTCTTCTCTCTGCTGTACTGCTAAGTACAGTTCATAAATATATCAATTTTTTTAACAGTCCCAGATAAGGAAAATCAATCTTACAGAAACTGGAACAGCTGAATTTATAGTCAGGTAGACAAATGAAGGTAAACACAAAGAAATTAACCACATGCACAAGAAGTGCAAAGCAACAAAAGACAGAGAGAAAAAAATAATAAAGCAGGCCCTTTGGCCCTGTACAAAACTGTCAAGGAGCAAAAAAGCTGTAGCCTACCAATAGCACAGAAAATGTCAAGAGAAAGAGTTACACATCAGTTAAGCACTTCTGGGACAATAGGTTGTTTTTCAAATGGGAATTTACTCCCAAAGCATAGGGATCATCCCATCTATCAACCAGGAAGAAACCTCCTATCAGCGAAAAACTCAAGACAATTCCATACTAAGAACTGGAATTTCATATTTGCATATCAAGTGTTGTGCTTGGTATCTCTAGAGTAAAGAGTTGATGTTGAAAACTCTTGTAAGGAAAAAAAAAGAAACACCCTTGAACATTAATGGAAATTATTGCATTAAGTACTAATGAGACCAGAGGTAACAGAAAACCCCTCATGTGATTATTGAAGTAAGCTGGAGAAATTTTATTGCCAGATGGTATATATAGGCTATTGCTTAGGAAACTAGACACAAAAGGGAAAATAAAGTCCTGGCCAACATTTTTCAACAGCATATATGAAAATCTTGGTCGGGATGATAGAAGAAATCTGTCTTTCTCAAGGATTTTGTTAGAAATGCCACTTCCTTCAAATTACACAATTCAGTGATGTGAAGGAAAAATGAAAGCGGAAGGGAAGAACAATTATTATAAAATGTGTGCAGAATTTGAATCCTCTTTACACTTACTGGTGAGGCAGATAGACTCTTAATTAGAATTCAGTTATCACAGATTTTCTCTCTGCTGTACTGAGATCTATATCCCAGGTAGATTCACAGGAAGAAAAAAAAACCCAAAACAACAAGCCTAAGAACACACATTGTTCAAAGCTGGTAGTATAGTCCTTTCTTCCTAGCTTGTAAGTATAAATTCATGATGCATACCTAAGAGATCAAAAGATCATTAGATTTAAGTCATCATCTGATATGAACCAGCATCAGACCATGCACTGGAACCCAAACAACTAGAGTGAGGATTCTGTCCCCAGATTTGCTGTGGACCATCTTGTGACTATGCTTCCATTCTTCAACAACTTCAGAAAAGTATGTGCTGATCAGCCCTGTAATACACAACTACTAATAATGAAATAAAACCCATGAAAGAAATATCAGTTATTGCCAGGTTATTATTTTATGGGCTGGGATTTTTCACATTAGAATGTTGTGAACATTTGCAAGACTTAAGGCATTGCTGTTAAAAATCAGGTAATTTTTTTTTCCAGAAGTTTCCCAGTCAATGTCATTCAAAATATACAGCTGGCATCATAGCTCTGTACAAGCAGAGTCTTACTGCTTGTACTCTCCTTGTCGCTTTGTTTCTTTTCTTGTTGTTTTGCTTTGTGTTGTACCAGGAAAATCAACAATTTATCAGTGTGGATATAACACAAGGCTCAAAAAACATAACATGAAAAAACTCAACAACCTTTGGACCAAAGCAAACAACAATGCCCAAGCCACGTAAGCAGATGGGTTAGACAGGCTTCATCTCACTCTACTGTCTTAAAGCAAGAAAAACATAAACAAAACCACTGAAGAGGGAAACAAAAAAGGTCAACCCATCAACAGGGATGGGTGGAAATGAAAATTTACCCATTTAAGCATTACGCTTACAAAGCTAATCAAAGGGTCAAGGCACATCTTCACAGGGTAGCCTGATCCAGAGTCATCATAATGTAAGTAAAGGTCCAAAGCACATATAGCAGCATCCAACTTCTCTTGAAATTATAATAATGACTAAATGGAAAAATAGCTTTTTAGACTTCAGTCTTTCTATTCAAAAGCCCCTCTCCCACTTATTCAAAATTATAACTACAGGCTTCCAAGTACACCAGTAGAGGTACCTGGAAGAGAAATTCTGCTTTTACTCCTCTGTATTAGCCCACTGAACACAGTGTTGAACAAATGTCCCTTTAGGTCAAAAGAGGTCTGAAAAAATATCATTATTGGAGACTATGCTAAACCTAAACTTCCAGAAGAGTGAGCTGAATGACAAGGTTCTGGGAGCAGCATAGAAGATGCAGACACATGCCTTGATTCACTAAAAATGGATAAAAAAAAAAGGGGGGGGCAGAGTTAAAGCTCATTGACTTTTGATAATCCCAACCTTGAGATATAAAGTGGTGCTCTGTTAATAAAATGGATAATTCAAACATACGGGTGATTTGCCATTTTCTTGGATCTCTGCTGTATCGGCAAAGTTTTTCCTTAAGGTAGTTAAAGTTTGTTAGATTGACAATGTTAGAAGTTCTTGCATTCCATTGACATATATTTCATTGTCATACACAGACCATCAAAGCTAAGGCTCTTGTAATTTTTTGCTATACCTAGTAGAAGTTATAAAGACCTTAACCAAAGACTAAAATGTTAAGGAGGTAACTGAAATAACAAGTGAATCCAAAAAGCCCTCAAGCAAATTAGGGACTTCATGTCAGTACAGAATACAATTTCTCAGCTACCTAGGTAGAAAAATAAATCACATTAATCTTGTTTAATTTACTGCAATTCTGATACTTAAAAACTGACACATAGTATGTATAGTCATTACCAAGTTTTACAATTGCTTAACATATTTATGTTTCATTATAAATAAATCTTAGTACTCAGTATGCACATCTAATGAGAAATTTGATCTTATTTAAAAAACATGGAATTTAACTAAAATGCACTTTGTTCCTGTGTCATTCTCAGGGTTAGAAAAAAATCCCATTACAGAAGTTTGTCCCCTTTGGCCACGGTCTGAATCAGGACTGCAGTGGGTAAAGTGATCTTCAATTTGTCTCAGATGATTCTGAATTTGAAACCAGAAGGAAATCAACTGGCCAGATCTCGAGAGCAGAGGAAGAAGCATATTGTATAAACTTGATCTAGAAAAGGCCTGCAACAAAGCATCGCTCCTGACTTCAAACGTGGAAGCAGAGCATCGGAATACAAAAAATAACTGAATTTGAGCTAATTCTACAGCAATCTCCATATTCAGAGAATTAACTCCTCAGCATACAGCAGAGTGTGACCCTGAGTTTCTTCCAACACTGAGGGAAGAAAAGTGGAGATTGCTGGAAGGGAGAGAGGAGAAAAGTGACCGACAGTCACTTTTGTACCAGTACAATACGAATAGCAGTTTGGAGACATGCTGAGATCAGGGAGAACACTGAAACATATGGTTCTCAAATAGTCCCTTGGATAACTGTCCAGTCATATTTACTAAGAGCTTTGTGTGTTGGTTTTCTCAGTCTGAGGAAAAATATATATTAGTAAAGAGAGTACTGGAGGTCAGTTTTCTACCTAAACCAATTTACACGCACACAAAACCACAATCTCTGTTCTTTCCTTTCCTACTGTCAATCAAAACAGAACACTGACAGGCTTGAAGCTGTTGAAATTCTTTAACTGGGCATATTCTTTCTTAAATTGTCCACCTGTAGCTACGTTTAAAATTCATCCAATGTCTGCTTTAGAGGTGTTTATCATACAGTGTGGCCATTTGCCAGATCTGAATATCAAGCAAAAGAGATGGAGTAGTTTAATTACTCATTCTCGCCTCAAGGTTTAGAGCTGGGCCAGCCACTAGGCATGTAACAGATTAAGCCTCTCCCTTCCCCAAGAGGAAGGGAAAGGTAATAAGGGAGATTTAAATATTGAAGAGACAATTTAAACGGCTTTAATTAAAATAGTAATAATAACATGAAACATATACAAATATATGCAAAACCCAATATTGAACCAAACCCTGATGGCAATTACATCACCCATCACCACTGATGATGGAGAACAGGCATTGGGGAAGTCCCACACTGGAGTCAGCAGAAGACAGAAACTGGATTCAGAAGCTAGATTCTGGAACTGGATATTCAGGAACACACAGACTGGGATTGCAGGCAGAATGGACAGCGTCCACAATGCTGGCCACTGAAGAAAAGAGCTTGACCCTTGTATAAAGCCCTCAGCTTTATACTGAATATGACATATATGGGATGCAACACCTTATTGGTCACTTCAAGGTCACTGTTCCTGTCTGCTCCTCCCTGCAGGTGTGACCTTTTGCTTTCTACATCCCCAGTGTGAAACACAAGATTTAGCAGACACCTTGGTGTGCGCACCGATCTCTCATAACTCTAAACACTAAGCATTGTCACTGCTAGAAGCAGAGACTGTCTGCAAAAATATGACCTTAACTTCAGAAAGTGCAGCTAGTTTGAAAAGACCTAGCTGCAAAGTAAAATCACTGAACAGAATTAGTTCTGTTCTTACTCAAACCAGGACATCTGGCATGCAAGAGATTAGTATTAATCAGTCTTCCAAGTACCGTTCAGCTTCTTAGCATTCCTGGTGCCATTTACTTTGTCACACTTTTGTGCAAGGACCTTGTTTTACATTTATTTACAGTACACGAAACCCTGGAAACATGTCATGTGTGTTTTGAAACACAAGTTAAATGATGTACGGGATGCATAAAACAAAATTGGAACTTATTTAGTGCTAAAATATGCCCGCTTATATAGTCTCCATACAGGCATGTCTTATTTAAAGCCTCTGCACAGAACAGTGTGCAAGTCTAGAATTAACAAGCAGTTAACTGACGTGCCAAAGTATATCCATCTAAGTGACAGAAGGCTAAGTACCTTAAATTAACATAACATTTATAAGCACTTCGTTGTCATTACCCATTCAAAGCCTGAAGACACAAGCTCTGGATCTGCAAACTGGGTAGAGTATACCAATCTCTCTTCCAAAGTTACTGTTCTATCAGGCACAGGGGAAAAAATAATCAGACAAAACCAGTACTTTCAGCTCCTCCAATACCAATACAGAAATAATCTTCTGCCTGTTTAAACAGACGCAGCAATTTAATACTAATTGCAGAGTGTATTCATTTCAAAGCAGTGGTATTTCTACGTTTCATTTTCTAGGTAGTTAGAAACCATACATATTAGCATCACAAAAAAAAAATGGAGAGCTATTGTCAGATACATGTCAGATATAGTCTATTCTGTAATCAGCCAACAGGCAAGAAAAATGCCTCCCACCTGCTTTCGGACTTGTACAGAAACTTTTACAGTCTGATTGCAAAATTGAAATAATCTCCATGCCTTAGCAACTGGAACTGAATTGCTATTACTTTCAGGTTTAATGGTTTTTAGGGAACAGAGAGGAGATTTTGTTCTTTATGAAGAAATTAAACAAATAAAGATCTCCTCAAGAACACTTTAATCCAGAGCAAGTAAACCATTGTGATTTTGTGATAATAGAAAACATTTCTAAAGGAAAATAATAGCTTGGAAAGGGATAAGAAAATCAGATGCATTGGGAAAAAAAATATGGGAGGATTAGAATCACAGAATTGTTTTGCCTGGAAGAGACCTTTAAAATCAAGTCCATGTCCCTAAGTGCCAGATCCACATGTCTTTTAAATATCTCCAGTGTTGGTGACTTCACCACTTCCCTGGGCAGCCTGTTGCAGTGTTTGACAACCCTTCCTGCAAAGAAATTTTTCCTAATGTCCAGTCTAAACCCCAGCCTGGCACAACTTGAGGTCCTTTTTTCTTGTCCCATAGGAGGAGAGAAAGCAAATAAATTTAAGAATTCCAAGTTCATTTTATTCAGAGAACTATAGGCCACAAGAAGCATTCATATGTCACAGCTGAAGGAAGGAGCTTATCAGCATCATGCAAGTTTAGTCAATGAAGAATTAAAATATCCAATCCCAGACTATGAAGTTTAAATCATCATTCTAGGACAACAGTTCCTAGCATGAGATCAAACAATCCACTATATGGAGCAAGAAATAAAATCCAGTGAAAAAACTGTTCATGCGATAAGTAAAAGACCAAAAAAGCTGCCCTTCTTACAGCTGAAATGTCAGCAGGAGAAAAGAAAAATGTAAAAGAAAAAGCCAATACAATAAATGAGGACAAAAGACAAAACCTAACATCTATCATCTGATGATACTGATGAGGTGTACAAATCACTCTGAGACACACTGCAGGATGCAGAACTGGTTGCCTGTGTAATCATGGGGGGAAAAAAAAAAAAATCTCTTGTGATAGAAGTGTGTAAGAAGGCAGAGGAGGTATTACCAGGTATCATAATTTTAGTCTAGTAAATAGAAAGATTGAAAGGACGCAAGTTAAGAGTCTTCAAATATCCCTTCAGTAAAATAGAAGGAGAAAATTAAATCTCTACCACTGGTAAGAACAATACCAACAAGGCTTAAATTGCAGCAAGAAAGGTACAAGACAGACATCAGGAAAAGCCTTCTCAAGGTACACAGAGGTAACAGAATATGTAAAATTCATAGAATTGCTTACACTGAAGATTTTTACAGATATATTCAGCCATTACTGATAGACGTTTGTAGGCACATTTGATGATGGACTGGAGTGGGAATTCATGTCACCTTAAAATCTGAGAGCTCTATTTAGGTCTCCTTCCTCAATTATTAACATCGGAAGAAATAATTCTACTCTGCAGAATAAATAGACACTTCACGTCAATAGTATCAAATTTTAAAAGTCTGACTATTTTTTACATATACATAAATATAAGTTTGTGTATATATATTAATACATATATATATTTGGAACCTAGATGGAAATAAGATGGACCCTAGATGGACCCTAAGCATCATCTTATAGCTAATCCATGTTCACTTTTTTAAACTAAAGGGCATATGCTGAGGTGCAGCATTGCTATATTCCTTTTCTTTATTAAATCACAGCATAGACTTGTCACAGGAAATTAAATTAAGAGAATAAAAATTGATTAAACAACATAAAACACCAATAAACATCTTTCACAGACACTTCTGAAATTTCACATGCTCTCTTCTTCAACAATGCACATAGCAATGAAAACAAGAATGCTCTTTTATAGCTTTGACACTGTAGAATACCCATTTATTGAGACAGCATGATAAAGATGCAGCATATGAATCATTTAGACTGTTCAAGGCCATAAAAAAAATCCATTTGATTAAATTTCTTAATCAATATAAAAGAAATAATGCAACTGCCAGCAACACCTCGCTCAATAATGTTTAAAATAGTCTGTAAAGGACTTCCATTGAGCACATGAACTGCAACTGTTCCATCAATGTGAGTTATAGCCACAAGGACAGCACTAAATTATCTAAGGGACATCTTAATTGTTTGATATAAAAGAAGCCCCAAACATCTACCTTAAATGGGTATGCTAATCTGGTATGCCTCCTCTCCCAGAACGTCAGCTTTGCAGTCTGTATAATCCCACTCTTACCAGGAGTTTCTCATCTCTGTGTAACGTTGCCTTTACAGTTTTGCAAAGTAGGTGGCAGCTACGTCAGTCTGCCCTCACAGACTTAAAACTGTTTCATGATTAACTGAGGAGTCAGATAGACTTTGAACAGTAGATGAGAATGCCAGGGGATGTAGGTCCTAATCATTGGCATTGAGGCTTAACAGCTGGAACAACAGAGGCTTGGAAAACCATTATTGGCAAACTGACTTCTTCCCTTCTAGCCAGAAGGGCGATCCATAGTGATTACATACCTGTATCTACACCTGTCATACAGACTGAAGCTACAAAACAGCCCTCCCCTGCTCCTTATGCAGTCATATTTGAGTTTTCAGTGTGCAATCATTGATCACTGGTTGTTTAAACAATCAATTTTTAATAAAACAATGTCTCAGATAACCTTCCTCCTCTAAAACCAGCAATATAAATATTTGGAAAACTTGGTGGGTGTTCTGACTGCAGCAGGAGATTGTGGGAAGAGAGAGACTGAGAGCAAAATTGGCAAAGATGATTAACATAAGTTTCTGAAAAATAATGCTTAAAGGTTAGCTGCTGCAAGGATAAATTTCCCCTACAGGGAACAGACTCTAGTTATGGAGAAAAAAAGCTACCACTTTTGGGTAGCTTAATTTGTAAAAGAAACAAACTTCTGAGCCTAGAATTATTTATAGAGAGTTATTACAAGGAATATGTCCAAGCTGTTAATAATCATGAAAGAGAACAAGGTGGCATAATGGTCAGTTATCTATCAAGACATAATGTGGGATGAAATACATCTTTTGTTTAAATCAGGAGTCTAACCATCACACACTTGGTACATAAAAAGAATTTCAAAGATTGGAATACAGAATTGATAAGATTATCATATTCATTACTGACAGTAGTATGCCATTTGTGGAAGTACAGTGCAGTATGTATTAGAATAATGTCAATGAGACCTGTGAAAATTACCTGAAATGCACATTTTCAAAGGCTGTTAATAGCAAGATACTCTCTTAGTTGACGTAATCCTAGAAAAATACCAAAACCAACAAAACCTGAAAGCAATACGCATGATGCTTTTAAGTCCATAAAGTATAGCTCAGTGAAAGGTATCCTTTGTTCTTCAACAGGAAACAAACGTCCCAGAGCACAGAGATGCAGTACACACACACATTCTCCTAGACCAAAACATTTCTGGCCCTATTTTTCTTCGAGTGGGAAACAAAAACTAAGATACTAACATACTTCCTCCAGGGTACTCCACAGTCCCAAAAACAAACTCTTGGCTTTTTGTCCCCAACATGTTCTAAGAGGAGTTGCAATTTCATAGTGAGATACTATCTTTGTATGTGCATGTATCATCTTGTTGCACAGATACCTGTGGACAGTGTTTGTTAAAAGAAAAAAAAATTATCCAGGCCTTGAGATAAGGTAACACTTACCTGGGGAATGAAGCCTCTCAAGCAGGATGGTCAGGTGCTGTCTGGATGGTGACAGAAGACCTTCCAGCACTTCAGCTTTTCTGTCTGTGTACGGTAATATATCTGTCATGGAGCCTGAGCTAAGAAGCTTACAAACAACAGCTTCCACTAAACTCCTCAGAGCGTGCAATGAGTTACCACAGATTATCTTCCTTTCTCCTCTCTTCCATCCGCCTTATGGAGGTTGAAATCCAATGAGAAATGAGGGAGATGTCCCCAAGGAACCAGATGCTTCCCCCTTCTCTCCCACTGTCCTGCACTTTAGAGGCTGAGATGGGTGAACACAGCCAGAGAAGGTGACTCTAGACCAAGTACGTGAAAAATATTTAGAGTTTCTCCCAGGGAAGTCACATTAAGGTGCTGGACACGTACCTAGATAACATCCTTTTACAGCCTTGTGCAGGAGCAGCTCAGGACACTAAGCTCCTGCTGGGCAGCAGTGGCACTAGAGCTACCTCTGGCAGACAGCTCAATGGCTAATTTAGCACAGGGAACAAATTTTTTTCCTGATGTCAGTCCTTGGCTTTTCAGATAGGATGTGTCAGGGCGGAGGGCAGAGTGGCAGATCCCTGGGCCAGGAGCAGCAGGGGCTTCCCAGGGTGGCAGGGCAGGCCAGGGGCTGCCAGGGCAGGCTAGGGGCTGCCGTCAGCACCACCCTGGCAACCGGCCAGGATACCGGTCTGTAGGCAGACCCAGTTCAGCAGAGCCCATGGCCAGGCAGGGCAGAGCTGTGGGGACCTGGAGTCCGGGACAGATGGCCAGGGAGCGGTGAAATAGTGTCCTGAGCTGTGGGAAGGGGGAGGGGGAGTCCCTGGGGGGCTGCACAGGGTCAGTACAGCCCCCTGTGGCCCTCAGGGCCTGAGCACCCAGAGCCGCATGCTACTGAGCAGTACAAGAATTCTGCTCAGTTATTAATTCTTCTGAAGCCATCTTATGAATAAATGGAAGGATTCAGCTCCTTAGTCTGTTGCCTTTTCAAGCATTTAATTTCTTAAGATATTAAAAATAAAATAATGAGTAGCTGACAAGTTATTTTAGCATGATTGCCTAAGGTTACTACAGTTTTGTCTGATAAAATTAAAGAACAGTGTAATAATTGCTGAAGGGAAAAGCAGCCAAATTGCAGAAAGCTGGTGGTAACAAGTTAGTGCATGATAAAAATGTTAAACCTGAATTATTTTCTAATACTATTTCCCCTATATTCATGATGAATTCCAATACATAACATGCCAGGATCTTTTCACATGAAAATCTAGAGATTGAAAACACAGTACAGTAACACAGATGTCACTGTAGAGGACTTCATTGACCTTTAAGTAATAAAAGCAAGCCTTTTACATTAATAGACTCTGGCATTATTATAATTCTGTCCTGCTTAACCACAAAATGTGAGTTGTTGCATATTTTAACCAGGTCAGCTGTGCTAGGATGAGGATTTTAAAGCAAGCAGAAAGAACTTCAGTAGATTACACAAATCATATTCAGGATTTGATAGATCTGAACAGCAAAAAAAAAAAATTAAGAGTCCTTTTAAAGGACTTGTGAATGCAAAGTGTGAATGTAATGATTATATTAGAGTCAAAGAATAGAAAAGATTTGAGGATTATCTTTTTGAACTCCTTGGAAGTAAATTCTCTTTTCACTTTGGAGGCAAGATGACTAGATTAAGACATGTAAGTTACCTTGCTAGGCAGGCAGTCTCCAACCAGTCATCTCTGCAGAGCACACTCTTGCACTGTGTTAAGAAGCAGCTGCAAATAAACGTGTGATACGAATGCGATTCTCTACTAAGGGAATCACAATCACAACCTTCAGCCCATTAATATGCTTTCCATGTTGCATTAGGAAGGCAAAAGTTCAACTCTCCGTCACATTAACCACATTCTTGTAATTTATAGTTCCTGGTGTTACCGCTTGACACGGCAAACAGCCCTCTTGTGAATAGCCCTACCAGTGATTAGAAAATTGAAGTAACTTTTAATCTTGAATCCCACCACACCATGGCTTGCACTAATGGTTTGCTTAGGTTAGCCTGCTGTGCTGCATCACAACCCAGAGCAACCTCTGTCACTTCTGCCAAACTCTGATGCAAGAAAGTGCTGAGAAACACACTTGTTTACTGATGCAGGAAGAAAACAGATTAAAAATATTTCTGATAGGGAACAAACCCATACCACATGTATCTTGTGCTTCTGAAAAGCAAACACCACCATGTTACTCAGACACAAAAGAATCCCTTTAGTGTGTGATAAAGCTAAAGCAATGAAGAAGGATTTGGCACTGAGCCTTTCAGAACAACCTAGACTTTCTCCTGGATCAGCACAAGCAGTGAATGTACAGGTTATACAGCTGGATGATGAGGAGCATTCTAGCCTGGGCCCAGTAAACTCAGTGCTTTTATTTATAGTAAAAATCATTCCAATCAGATGAGGAACAGCGTTGATATAGGTGGTAGTTCAAGTAGCTTGTGTACTATTGCAAATTCTGTTTGTTCGATGACAACTAAATTGTCATCGTGACAATCACCATATACATAGCACCATTTGCAACATTTCCTCCTAGACGAGGGATGGTTTCAGTTGTAAACTGCTGATCATTCATTTGAACTGGATACTCTTTGGGACAATGGAGTACCTGAAAGCAAGAGTACCAGAACTGTTCCATCAAAAAATCAGTGAAAAGCTGTGTTTATTAAGTGAGCTCTTTCTGAAGAATTAAAATGTAAATAAAGAGCAGAAGCAGAATTCAGTCAAGTTTCCTATCACAGTTGAAAAATCAAGACTCTGCAGTAAAACTAGCTTGATGGTAAGTACCATAAATTAAACATTAAACCACCTTTCTGACAAGAAACCAACAATAAACCATCATTTATGTAAGTAAGTGCTTTCTACTTAATTTTTTTTTTATTATCTCTGTAATTTCACAGCCTGAAAATGCATTTTATCAACCCACGGTATTTCAATATCCCTTTCAATATCCTTTGTAAAGTACCAAAAAGGTAACAGTGCAGTCACAAAGTGCAGTAAATTTGAATTTAAGAGCAGAAGAGTGGAGAAAGTCTCTCCTGCTGCATAATGCTACCCTTTCAGAAGCAATCCCAAATCAAAACTTATTGCACATGGTCACAGAAATCCATAATGCTACACCAAGAACAGAATCCCTCTGTTGCCCTTAAGAGCTTTTACTTGCATTCCTCACCACACCTTCTGCTCTTGGAGTATGAATTGCAGTGAAATAAGAAAAGACTCTGCAAAGTAGATTATAAATACTGGCTGTACGGTCCTAAAATAAGTATGTTGCAGCTATCTAAAAGGCTTATCTTCCTCCTCTCTTTTCACATTAGCAGGATCTGTGTTGGAAACTAATCTTCACACCCAGAGGTGGCAAAGCCATGCTGCAGACAGCACTTTCGTCAACCCCTCACACCTCAAATGTTTGCCCAGGATATTACCACATTTTATTCATACCATATCCTTTATTCTTAAGGAATGCCTGCAATATTTCAACTGCATGTCCTGGTACGCAAGAATGAATTCTGCAGAATTATCTGCAAAGATCAAAGCCTGAATTGCATCCCTCGTCTTTTTGCTTTCCTCCACATCTCCATCTTTGTCTTCAGACCCTCTTCACATCATACTTAGTTTCATTAAGAGCTGAAAAGCACAGTCTGAATTCCAGTATGTTCTCAAAGTCTAAGTCAGAAGCATGCTAATGTTTGCTTCAGTGAGGCACAATACCCCTTGAAGGAATTCCTTACCATGGTGAAAGTGGGTTTGAAAAATTTTCCTTCGCTAAGACATCACTGTGATTCCTGAATTAAGTGAAGAAACAATGACAGTACTGAAAAACTGTCTGTTAGAATGCTTATTACATCAGTATACCAATACCAACCTACAATTTCGTCATCTCCCCACTCCTTTCTTATCTGTTCTCTCTCAGCTTCTACTTCAAACAAACTCTTAGGGACATAACTGCTTGTACATGCTGTAATGAATTTAGAGAAGGACAACTACATTCACCATTACTAACAAATAAGCGTAATCATCAGATGCTTGGGGAACATTTTCCTGACATGAGTACGCAAGAGGGATGTCCTAGCCATCCCTGCTTCATCAAAGAAATTAATAAGAAACAAAAATCTCATAGCTCATACTAATCACTGCACCACAACTGGAAAGAAAAAAAAAAAAAGGGTTTGCAGCTTATTTTCCTTATCATCAGATTACACAAAGTGGACACAAAACAGTCCTGCACAAAAATTTAAACGTTTACTTATTACAGGACAATGAATCAAGCTTACAAAGTTACTGATAAGACTAGGTATTTTTTTTGACATTACAGAGGATGGTAATGATTGCTGTCATGGTGGAAAGATATTTATGACTTCCAGCTTCTTAAATAATTTCCTCTGGATAATAAAGCCCAACTGGCATTGAGTAAGGCTGTGGTACTTTCCTTAACAAAGATGGTGTATAACAGGCAATCATTACTACAGGGAGAAGGATGAATATATATTACAATAGAAATTCAAACATTAATGAAATATCAAGTTTTGATAAGTGTCTTCCCCAAAAGAATGTTAATGACATTGCATCTAGAAAAAATTAAACTGCCTAGGAAGTCCCCGGTTTACTTCATTTGGTAGACGGAGAAATCCATCAGCACAGCATGTCATCATCATCATCAAAAATTAATGTACCATATATTAAAGTGAGAGACCACAGTATGTTAAAATTTGATTAAGTGGCTATGTTTCTAGTAAACTACACAAAAGGTTTTTTCATTTTGCAGTCACTAACAGGAAAATATGGTCAGAAATTTAAAGTAAATTGCAAAATAAAGCAACAAGCAACATACATTGTCTATAAATTATCTTTTTGTCTTTCCAGCGCAGAAAAAACAAAGAGCTAGATATGAACACATCTTTATTCGACATTGTCTATGGGTTACCTTGGAATGGTCCCCACGCACTTCACTGTCTCTTACATACAAGCTCTACAGCACTTAGAGTCTTAGACTTCAGGGCTTCAGAGTTCAATTTAGTGAGTGGATGTCTTTGTGAAGTAAGTAATCCCTAATCCCTAAACCTTGACTATGAAAAAAAAGGAATTAATTCTGAAGAAATAATTTCATATCCAAAATCTTCTAGTCTATTCTGCTCTCACATGGAAAATACTGAATGTAGCAAGATCAGATTTGTCCAATTGAAAACAAAGAACCATGGAAAATGTGTTCCTTGTTTCATGTATTTAACAAATCCCCTCATGTTTTCATACACTACAGAGCCTCATCATACATGAATATTACAAAAAATGAACCTTAAATAGATTCCTACTCACATTTTGCTGTCAGTCACCTTCCAGCCTGGCTTGCTCTATGGCTCATCTCTTTTTCTTTTACTCCCTAAGGGGAATATTGAAGTAAACTGTTAATTTTGCATCTCTGTTTAAGGCTCAGGACAAGCCCACATGAAACACAGAGCAGGATTTCTCTCTATTAGCCCCTTCCCTCCTCCCTCCCAAGGGAGGATAAAAAAAGGGTATAATGAAAAACTAAAAATGCCTGACCCAAGACTGGAAGTTAAAACTATAACAAATTTAACGAGTAACAGGAGGAAATCAGAAGAAAGGAGTATTAAGGGAAGAAGGATACAGAACTATACACAAGGAAGAGCACCCCAAGCCTCCTGTCTCCTTGTTATGTGGAGTCTGGCAGGGAAGGGGAGGGAACAACAGCTGCCCTCTGACTCCTCAGGGTCCTGGGGTTACAACCTGTCCTCCCCAACTCAGTCTGTTCACCCTTAAACCACAACACTTTGCAACGCAGAAGTGTCATGCAGCAGAACTGTGATCAAATGAGGCTTCTCTACCTCTAATTATCAAACACAGGCATTTTTGCAACATCAAAGCCATAATAATTCAGTATTTAAACAAAATACTATCACTGCAATCATCTGGTTACATCTGGTCTTTCATATGCCAAAATTTTCTGATTGGAAGCAAGGAAAATTTCCTCATATTCTTATCTGTTCATAGGAGAAAGATTAAAGCACACTGAAAACCTCTGAACTACCAATAAATGGATGACTTCTTTCTTAATGCAGAGTTTATGTAATGGCCATGACCTCCACTTATTAAATTCTTCCAATAATTGTCATGTTGTTGCCTTAAAGTAGCTATAATGAAGTTTTTAGTTGTCTCCTACAGAGTAAGAATTAAGGTTCTTTCATATAAAATACTTTTTCATATTCCACGTGATGAGATTCCCTTTAAATTTTCATGATTAACTGATGCAATTGTACTTAGCTTATTCAGAGAACTGTCACTATCAATGATTTGCTAACTTTGAGTCAGTCTTCGCATCAAATCCTCAGCGTGAACTTTTGTGATTCCAAATTAGCCTTCCTGTGATATTCTCTAATATTTGCTAATAATTTACAAATATTTCTGCAAGCATTCTAGGCAACATGCTTACTGGTGAGAGTATTCATAAAGACAAATACCTTTTCTGCAAAATGTGAAGGTATTCCCAGAGAATATTTTGTCATGCTGGTCCACCAACCACTGTCAAAACTGATCATTTTAGGAACACGCTAAAAATTACTCAATTTCTCCCTCTCTTTCAAGCAATGCATTTTGAAAGATTAATCCTTTAACATTGCTTGATATAACTAGAAACCCTTCAGGCTTCATTCTTAACTCTTAATTAGAAGCGCAGCATCGTAACATTGAATGCGTGACTTACTGGTGTATTACCTAAATACATATTTTATCAGTAAATATTCTTTGTGGAAGCATTAATATTTTATGCATGATATTTACAGATTTAAGTTTGTCAATTCCTGATGCATCTCTTTGAAGGGTAAGTGTACTGCTAAATCCCTCGTTTGCTTTAGTAGGTCAATATTTAAGTCCAGTAACTGAGTATCAAGTCAGTTGGTCAGTTGTAACTATTAGTGACAATTAACAATGATTTAAAAGACCCCCACTATGTGAAAGGCAAGACGTCCCCCTTCAAGCCCATTATCTCGGTTTGAATCTGCTGAACGAGATTTTTATTTTATACAAATATTACAGGAAAACATGTATGTGTGAAATTCCAACACTTAAAAACCCCCACTTTATTAGCTGAATTACATTCAGAAGTTTTTTAGTTTTGGTTTTCATACACAGAGTTTTAAATTAGGACCACTGAAACAAGAAATAATAAATAAATAAATGGACTTGATAAGACTAAAAAAGAAAATGCTATTGTGGCAGCATAATAAAGAAACTATACAGTTTCACTTTTCCCCAATTAACCCATCACTAATATTAACACATTTCTATTCAACGCTTGGACTTGGGAAAAATATTTCATAAAAAAGATTTCACCAGTTCTAGGCACTACATGAAAATACAGTGAATTTCTACAGAAAACCCATTCTAAATGGAACCCCCCCAACCCACAACACTGAACTTCAGTGTTAGCAAAAGTGAAAACTGTTTTAATTTAGAAATCTACGTCTGCAAAGAGCCTTGCCTTCCACAAAGGTACATTAGTATTTCAGTTGCTTTACTTTATTTAATTTGCTTTTTTACATAAAAATACAATGTCAGATAGGCAGAAGAATCAAAATTTCCCAATTTTTATTTTTAAATTCTACTTGACAAATGCAAGAGTGGCTGTTACACTCTATTGAGGATTGATCTTATACGTTTGCACATCATGTATAGAGGAGATGATAAAAGAGACCGAAAACTTTAAGTCACAGCAGGATATGTTGCTTAGTCAAAAAAAAATGTGCTGCAATAATGTAAAACATGTCAGAGAAGAACCATTAAATAACTGCATAAGTCCAATAACTCCTCTTTATAAGGAAAGATCCTACACCTGAATAGACTCAATTCAAAATACAATTTTTTTTTCTTCCCTGATTTTTTTTTTTTTCAACTTGGTTTTTATTCTTACAGAATAAGAAGCCACATTTTAAAATCCCAGATTGAGGCCTCTCCTGTCCTCTTTGATTTTTCTCTCAAGCAAAAGACTGCTTATCTTATTCTGGTGCAGCTGTTAGTCTTTTAATAGTCTGTTTGCATATTTCTCCCTTTTAATTGTAAAAATGTGTCACATCTTTAAACATGTTCTAATCAGTATTACTTACTCATTTTAAAGCATTTCATTTTCCAGAGTAAATAAAAAATAAAATAAACAGCACTGATTATTACTGAATGGAAATTAGGATGCATATCATAATTATATTTCACCAAACTTGCTGAAAGTGACATTCGAAAATGAAGTTTTAAATGCCAACTATTTTATAATAAAATTCAAATGTATGTATGGCTATTGGGAAAACATAGACTTCTTGGCTAAATGTTGTAAATAAAATTATATTTGAGTAATGTCACACCTATGGGACAATTTATGCATTTACCATAAATTAGATCACATTAAATACATAAAACTATTTATATCTGTGATTATTTTAAGATAATCACAGTGCTACATCTTTTCTGTAGGCATGAAACAAGCTGCCTATAAACTTGCTCTTCTTGTCAAGCTAATAACAGCTAAAGATCCTTGGACTGTAGAGCTCTTTGCCTTGCTTGATATAAGTTATAGTCTTCTATCACCTACATGGTCAATGGTGCATGGAAGTGAGTAGCTAAGTCCTTTATACTGACTTAGAAGACCTGTGGGTGTAGCAACACCTCTTCCAAATTAAAATTTAAATGACTTACCATTGGTACTAACTTGATTAGAAAAGCAAGGGCACAGAAGGATGGTAGATAGCAGACTCAAGTTTTACATATGTTTTTTTAAATGGCTTTTACATGTCACAGAAGCTTAATACTATCCAAGTTACAGCAATTACATGGCCTTGCCTTTAACTCTGACATTGTTCCAATACACTATTTTATTCATAGCATTTAATTTGAATAGAGCAAACAGCTATTGTTAGAGGTACTGAAGTAACAAAATGCAGATCGTTTCCACATTTATCTGGTTGGCTTCTCTGATGTCATGAAGAGTGTGTAATTTCTGAATCAAACCTTTAACAACTCTAGAACTCATGACAGAGCAAAAATTAGAAGAAATGGTTACATGCTCACTTGAATAAGCTAAGCATGACTCTTCTAGGAAAGACATTCTAGAAAGAGTAAAACCACAAAACTGATATAAAATATGGTAATAAGATTGTAAAAGACTATATTAATGCTAATACCAGAGCAGTAGAATGTACCAGGAACACTGCAAGCTTTTGTGGTTCACACACAGCCCTATGCTGCTGGAACATATCACAGCTAGACTGAAAAAAGGCAATGATTAGAGAATGAAAAAGCCCATATATTGTACTATATTCTACATTTAATGAAGAAATCATAAATGAAAGCAGAAATAAAAATAATACCATTAGAATGTCAGCAAGGTCTACCTTAGATCTTTAAAAATATCACACTAAACAATGTATAACAATGCTAGGCACTGAGCTACTTGACTGCATGAAAATTCTTCTTCCTCTCAAGCAGATGAAGAGAACACGGAAGCAAAAGCCTTTGAATAAATGAAAAAAAATTGTCAAACAAAGTTAAAAAAAACCCCAAAACCAAAAAACCAAACCAACAAACAAACACCTCAAAAAACAAACAACCAAAACCACCACCAAAACAGAAGAGAAAATCCTGTTTCAAGAAACAAATCCTGAAAATTTGAATTCTACAAAACAGAAGAAATCATTTCCATGTCAAATTCTTGTGACATTAACTACAGAATTGCATCTAACTTCCCTGGTCATATTTTGAAAGATGCTGTAAGGCAAAAAAGTTCAACTTCTTGTAGTTTCACCTGCCACACAGACGCTGGAAATCTCTCGGGATAAACTCCTATGTAGCTTCCCCCCACCCCCTGCTCTTGGCTACTCAAAAGGGAAAATGTCACCTGTTGTAACAGCAGGTGATCAGACAATCATAACTCTCTTATTCCGGGTTCCCTAATGATTAGTCACTTACTGGAGATCACTGCTGATACTCTTTTACCCTGGTGGCATAACTGTAGGAGAAAAGTGGAACAAACCCCTCTCTATATGGAAGGTCAATGTTTTAAGTCAGACAGAAAACACCGTATGGAAAAATGTTTTCTTCTGCATCATAATCAAACAATTTCTAAATGCTGTTAAAAGCTTCTTATGATTTAGAGATTATTTTTATAGACACTCGTATACATGCAGGCCCTCCTACATTCTTGATGCAATAGCTAATCAGCTATTTATATTAATTATTAATCACATACTGAAAGTGCTAGTACACATTGCTTTTTTGCAGGCATAAAAATTCTACTTAACATTTACAGAATGAGTTTTCTGCAGCTTGTACAAATGCGTATCTGTAACCATTTCACTAGCTCCATACTACATTTGTATTATCATTTACAGTCAGTCCATGAAATGTCATTAATATTTGTTCAGCATTTTTCTGAATGCTTCCCTCCATCCCTTCTATTAAACCAGAGGAAGTGTTCTGGTTTCAGCTGGGATAAAGTTAATTTTCTTCCTAGGAGCTGGTGCAGTGTGGTTTTTTGGATTTAGTATGAGAATAATGTCGATAACACACTGATGGTTTTAGAGCTTGTTAAGTAGTGTTTATACTAAACCAAGGATTTTTGAGCTTCTCTTGCCCTGACAGTGAATAGGCTGGGGGTGCATAAGACAACAAACACTTGGTTTTGATTATCCAGTTGTCCTCCCCAAGGGGGAGTAGTACACAAGTGGCTGTTTGGCACCTACTTGCTGGCTCAGGTTAAACCAAAAGAAACAGCTGGCTTGTATTTAACCTTTATATCTTTATAGGTTATAACCTTTATAACCTATCTTTATATCTCCCTTGAAATAGTAGAAATATTATTTTAGGTTTTATGTAGACATTTGAAGAAAACAGCCATATTTTCATTAATCTTTTTGGTCAGAAAAGATCATTGAGTCCACCTATTAACCTAACACTGCCAATCCCACCACTAAACCATGTCCCTTGGCACCTTATCTACGTGTCTTTTAAACACTTCCAGGAGATGGTGACTCCACCACTTCCCTGGGCAGCCTGTTCCAATGCTTAACAACCCTCAGTAAGTTTTTCGTAATGTCCAACCTAAGCTTGCCCTGGTGATTTGAATTCTTAGAAACATTGTTTTCGATTGAGTGAATTCTTTATAGTTTTTGAAAGATGCTGTCTTGTCCTACTTGGTAGATGATGAGGGAGGTAAATCATTATGACCTCTCAACAGAGGCTGTCCCTGCATGGCAGGGCTGAAGAGGCACTAGAGTCACGACAATGATTTGGAGGAACAATACGAAGCACTTGGTTTTCCCTCACAACAATCAATAAACAGTTTGGATAAGGGTGTTTTGGCAAAGGTGTTATTTTCTTACCAGCTACTTTAAGGAATGACAAGGTAACATCTAACAAGGTGAGGAAAGGTAAAGTGAGTAGCAAGGAGAAATGACAGGGGGAGAGAGTAAGATAGAAAGTAAGATATCACCACCCTTGGATCCAGTGACTTCTCACAGCATCAGTCGAAATCTCAAGTTCTTCGGTGGTGGGTGCACACAGGCCAATACATTACTGTCCCTTAGTAAATACACTTGGGATACAGGTGGCATGGCCCATTTATGTAGGAAGCATAGAGAGGCGGTGCTAATGAGCTCCTTCTAGTGTGGTGTCCTCTACAGACCTCCCCATGATGCAGTCACCATAGTTAGTGCAGAAATGAACTCAGGGAAGCGCCACCATCCCACCTACACAGAACTTCTCTCTTCCTATTGTTAGCTTATCTGCAAGGAGCCAGGGAAGGATGGCAGAGCCACTGAGAAGCCATTGGGACCTCCTCCCTCCAGGCAGGCCTTGCTCCTTCTCTGTTCAGATCTTATCACCACACAAGGTTTGAGACATTATAGTTGGGCTCTTACAGATAATTATAGTAGCTCATATTAAGATGGTATCTTGGAATAACCTTACTGAATTTTTACATGCATAGATTCTAGGCTGAATGTTACTTCAACCTAATCTTCTGTCACTAAGTGTAAAATGCTGGACAATGTCATTAGTGCAATTAATTAAGCAGCTAATGCATTGTGAAGAGGATATTGAATTATATCACATTGGAATTGTATAATATGAAGTGTCAACCACATCACTTTGAAATACTTGTATCCATCATTACATCATTCAGCACATGAGAAAGACTGAACTAAATCATCCAGTTACTATCCAGCCACTGATTTCCTATTTCAGCCTATTCTGACCTATATATGAATATTATTTCTCCATTTCCTACTTGAAAATGCATCCTATGTGAATACTTAAAAGTAGATGTGGTACAGCAGTTATACTGAAAATACAGCTACATTTTACCACAATCTTTATCGAGAAAGTTGTATTACACAGAACTGAGCAACACAGTCTTCTAGAAACCTTTAGGCCATACTTCATACTGGTTTGAAAGCAAGAATGTTAGTCGGATAAGTTTGTCAAAATTACTTGAAGATATTATTGCTCCATCCCATTGGATATTTGAAATGTTTATTCCCTGCCCCTTCCAGAAAATACTGCAAGCTGTAAGAAGTCAGAAAACCTAAAATCTTTAAACGGTGTGAAGATCAAAGAGATGAAAGACATGCTAAGAGTCATGTATCTCTTGACTGGCAGGAATTCAGGTTGTAATCACTGAAGTAACTATTCCTAACAGCATTCAGGAAAATGATTTAGCAATGACATTTTAAGCTTTTACAGTTTCTGCTGTATTATGAAATTGATTTCTGCTTCTCATGTTACTTTCTGAGATTGCGTGAGTAGTAGTGATGGATAGAAGTCTTCTAGTCTAACTTTCTTCCTCCCCAAATGTTTTTCCATTAGAAGCTGACATTATTTGTGACAAACGAACAGCTTCAAGTAACTTTCCAGTGTGTTTATTTCAATACTGACTAACAATTCTATCTATATCTACTACTCACATTTAAAATTCATGACCTGATTTATGGTTGTATTTTGGGATTTTCTATTTACAATTTTCAGTTTAGGAAAGGTGAGAAATTCTCACATCTAAAAAAAAAAGTTAAATCCCTACGTCACAGACAAATAATTTTACCTTTCTATTGTTTAATTAGTCCATCATTTATTTCAAGTAAAACAAGGTGGGTACCAGCAGCTGCGTGAGTTGAAGAGCACTGCAGTGATAGCTCTGAATTCTTAATTCTGCAGAGCAATATGTTTAACACCTAGAGGCATTTGGCTTACTGAAAGGGGTAAAGAAGCTGAGTTCAGTCAATTCAAAACCGATTCTTAATTATTTCCCTCCTTCAAATGCCAAACAACCTAACTGGATATTTAATTCTCAGGAACACATGCAATTTTCCACTTAACATTCTTCACGGTCTCTGATTCTGTTTATACATCAGTCACTCCTAAATTCACTAGCCATGAAATCTGCACCTCATCTAAAAAGGGGTGGCAATATTTCTGCAGACAATTGTAGCATGTACTCCTACCATCTTACGACGTGCTGAGGTGCAAAATCACAACATTATTTCTTACTTATCTCAGCTTTTTCTAGAATAACTTCTGACAAAGATTTGTTTTTCCTTTTCCTGTCACATTTCAGTAATATATAAGACTGAGAGAGATTACCTGATGTGCTGTATCTAGATTAACCCTTGTTGGAGATTAAGATAGTTTACTTGCAGAATATTAGAATGAATTGTGTGATCGCTTAAAACTAGGTTGAACTGAAACTTGTCTTGTTTAGCATGAGTGACTGAAACACTGTGGCCTTAGGCCACAAACTGTAACCAAAATTTCATGTTGACCCTTTCCTTTGTCATAATGAGAAAGCACCAAAACTAGTCAAAACCAAGGCTGACTCTTTGAAGTCATCAAAGAACAGCAGAAGATGAACAAAGATGACAGCAAAAGACAGAGACTCGTGTGTGGGCGAAGCGCAGAGCCAATTGGTAGGAAGAAGCAGGAACCACCAGAAACTGACTGGATAAGATGTCACATGTATGTCATATGAACAGATACCTGGAATAGAATGTGAAGCCTCAAAAGGCACAATTAAACAAATGAGAGGGGTCTGTCTCCAGAGGCACCCAGCTCAAGCTGTTTTTCTGCTGTACCATCTGAATAAATTATTTCTACAAAATTCAATGCCCGAGACTCTGCTTCATGCTGGGGAGAAACCGACGTGAAGAAACTTCTTTACCAACCCTCCTAACAAGTCTACAGAAATTGTAGTGATATTGATCAATCTCTGCTGCATTTAATAGCCACATCAGTATTCTATCTATTTATGGTAAGCAATTGTTAGAATAAAGATTACTAGGGGATTATTAAATAAAATGTGATCTCATGACTCCTGTGGTTGCTATTGCAATCCAGGCTAAATCAAAAACATGTAAGTGATACTACATCAGCATTCTTTGTTATTTTTAATGAAGGTGGATGATTGCATCACTGCATTAACAACTGTGCCTTAATTTTTTAGTAGGATTTATTTCTACTTCCAAATACAGCCTTAGGAATACATTTGACACTACAGATGTGACAAAATTTAATAAATCCAGTCCTGAATGACAAACACATTCATGCTATCTGACTGACCTCATGATACTGAATCTGCTCGCATTCTGATGATGGAAGAGTTTTAAACAGAAGATTTTAAATTGCTATAGAATTATCTTTGTTCACGTGTAAATATTTTAACACTCTAAAGACCCTTCCTTTGTTCAAACATTTGCTTTCTAATTAAAAAAAAAAATTTCCACTTGCTCAGGAGTGCAAAAACAGGTAAAGCAAAAAAGGCTGTATTTTCAATATGATTTGAATATTCTATTATCTTCCCCTGCAAATTATTTGAACAAAACTGAGTATCATGGCAAGCATCTTACATAAAAACTGTGGTAAAAATTAATGGCAACTGCCCCATAAATGGCCCCATAAACATTAGAAGACTCATGACATTGTGTGTTATCGCGCTACGCCACTGTGCTTTTCACAATTTAACAGGCCACTTCTATGCAAGTGACTTAAAAATAGAGACAAAGCCACATAGGTATCATAAAATTTGATTCCATTCTTTACCAATGAAAATTCACATGACAGCTTCTGTGAAGACTAGAGAAATATGCAACTTAGTGATGGAGAAACAGTGCAGATGAAAATTGCTGCTTGATACTTAAGTAATGTATTTAGCAGCTCACAGCAGGACAGATGAACGAGGATGAAGCTGCACCCCAACACCCAAAACCAGACCGAGCTGTTCATCACATACTGGCTTCTCTTAGATTCAAAGAAATGTGAATTTACTCCACAGCTGTTGTAACTACAAATACCACTACCTAAATTGTTAGCTGTAACATAGGTTATATTTTTCTCCCAAGCTCCTTTTATAAAGGGGACATTTTAGCTTGTTGTTTTATTTATTAAGAGAAACATTCTTTTTTGCTAAGAGAAAGAGTTACTGTTTTTGTTTCCCTCAGCTACACAGATATTTAAAAATACCTTCAATACTGAAAATTCCGCAATGACACCAGGAGCAACCAATGAAAAACCTCCTCCAGCTCCTGAGAACGACTGGATCTAGAGTTAATTCTTCCCAGATTCGTGTGGTTTTGATGCTCATTTCCTCCCACACAATGCCAACACAAACAGGAATTTACAGAACTAAATGCAGCAGAAATGCAATTAATCTCTTTACGTTATGATTTGGAATGGAGATGGTAAATACATGGTGCTGGGTGTAAGCTTGGTGTCAGGTCACCAAGGGAACAGCGACTATCTAAAATTTACACTTATTTGCAATCAGAGTTTTGGCTTACTCAAACACTTCCAAGATAGCTTTGTGTAGTAAATTAACATTTATGACCACACACTGTTTTTTCAGCACGATATCTGATTAAACATTTATGTTATTTAATAATATTAATATAATTTAATAATTTAACAAATAAATATTAACATTTGAACATCAAGCAAATCTTCCAAGTATTTGCTCTGAGCTTCAAATTGAGCTATTCTGCTGTGAGCAAATGCACAAAAATTTCTTCGAGAAAAACTTAAGTGCTGTAGAAATTAGAAGCGAGTTAATTAATTTCATTAATTTCTCCATGTATGTTAAGGGCAAATAGAAACTTCAACTTGCAAGGGGACTAGGATTTTGCAAGATGTATAATCAATTTTGTCAATGTTGTGATTTGAAAATTTATTCAAGCTCACAAAGAGTCAGAATGCAGAATTTCGTTAAATAGAGCCATTATTCTTTTCAAGTCAGGAACAAAGACAGTATAGTGTCCCATTTTTGCTGACATTTGTCATCTGCATGCTGTGATCAGGTGAACTTAGAAATACCACTTGAGGTTTTTCACTCTCTGTCAAACATCATAGGAAGTATTATTATGCACAGCACTTTTTACTTTGTAAAAAGATCATTTGTTTACTCGTTTTTTGTGACAAGTAGAGGTTGATAGCAGTTTGCCCTTCCTATGAACTGATCTGATGCTTACTAATGACAATCAGAATGCAGGCAGGATGGGGCTGAGGGGGAGCAAAAGCTTTTGCATCCTTTTCAGAAGTAAGCAGTATCTTGTGAACAGCATATTAAAATATCTAACAAACCTTGAGCCTTCAACAAAAGAAAACACATTTCCTTCAAAAACATATGTGAACTAAAGTTGTCAGAGCTGGACTAGAATGATCTTTCAAGGTCCCTTGCAACCCCTAATATTCTGTGATTACAGACTATGTTACTATTAGATGCATATAAGTAAGGCAATTAAAATTGAAGTTATCCCTTAGAGGTATTAAACGCCCATATTATGGTATGTTTACTCACACTGAATGCTGCTTTACTGTACAAGCTGACCAATTTCAATGGCATATTTTCAGAGTAGGATCAACACTTAGCTCCTGACAAACAGTATGAGGAAGCAAAAAATCAGTGTTTTCCTAAATGTCAGTATATGTATTTTTAGATGCTTGATAGTACTGATTAAATTAAATTACAAGTTAACTCAAATTAGATATTCCTGCTATTCCACTCACTTGCAATGTTATTGTCCCTGTATTTAACTACAGTCAATCCAAAACTATATTTAAACCACAAGCAAATGGCTATTCTCTTCCTGTGTTTCTGAACTAAGCTTGGAGTATGCCCATCTCGTGTTCTGAAAACTCATTCACATAAATGTCACATTAACACAAATGATACTCTAATTGAGAAACTGTCACCTCTTTCCACTGACAAAAGACAAGTGCCACGAAGTAAGTTGTGTTCAGTTAGAAGTACACACACCAGCTTTAAATAGCTAATTTAATTTAAATAGCTAATTTAGAGAACCAAGCAGACCAAAATGTAAATACTATCTGTTCTCCAAACACCTTCTTTTGGTTTCCAAGAATTTTCAAGAAAATCTTCTGAAAGAAGGATCCTTCTCTCATCAGCAGCTGTATTTCCTGACACATAAACCACTGCTTCCATTATTCCCTCCACCAAAAATATGAATAGGTAACAAGAATTCTGTTAAAGGAATTACATATGTATAGGATTCCCTACGTCACTATGAAATTCATCAAGATTTGACCACTAAGAAAAAACCTTCAACCTTTTCCAGTGCTGCAGGAAAAGAGGAGGCAGACAAGGAGACAATATAGATGCTATGCAGCACTTTCTAGAAGACATTTGCAGTGTTCTGGGATCCCTTCTGTTCCGCACAGCTTGTAACTTGGAAGTTCTGAAGAAACTATTCTGCTGTGTTTGTAAAAAGAGGACAAAAATAATCAAATAGAAAAAAATCTATTCCAGAGATACTGAGCTCTAATAGAAGGTAGATATTTGTATTTTAGGTTGGAGGAAAATCATCTATCAAGTTTTATATTTCCTAAGACTGAAGCTGGAAATGATAAGTAATTAAAACAATGAGTAGATTTTCCTTTGGCATGGAAGATGGTAAGTAGACATTCAAAAAGGCCAGCTAGACCTACTACTGCAAAGCTGATTTTGGACATCCAAGATGCATCTTCAAAGAAATGCAAAAGGATGTTAATTCATGCTCTTCTGAGGTAAATGGAAGCATTGCCAAATGAGATGAAGTCCACAGCCAATAGCAAAATTCAGTGTTTATGGAGAAAGGCCTAAACTGTTCTGCCACAGCCAACTGCAGTGAGAGTAACTTAGCTGATGTCAAAGGAAACTCCAAGAGAGGAAGCTGTATCCTCTCTGTGTGTATGAGTATTCCAGTATTTTAGTCCTATTCAGCTGCTCTTTCTTTTTTTTTTGGTTAGGAATAGCACTCCCTTAATATATTTATTTCTGATTTTTTTTGCATAATACATTAAAAGGCAATTGTAATGGGATACAACCCTTTTTTCTCTGACAAAGCAAAAAGAATTTAGGATTATGTCAATATAAGGTAAAACATTTTGTTCCTTATAACTGCTGTAGACAAAGCGCTCAGGAAAGTCCTAATTCAGCATACACATTAAATTCTCACAGACAGGTGACTTGATGTCACTAGAAGAATGTTGTTCGATCTCAAAAAAAAATAAAAGTGAAGAAGCCCCAAATTCTCTTCATACTTCCTTTAGTCACTGAATTTTAGAAGCTATTAAACAGGTCTCCAGGCTTACTTTTTCACTCACTCTGATATACAGTGTACAAGTATTCAAGGAAGAGAGTCCTATTCATCTAAGGTTGTGTTTGAATATATTTGGGCTTTGAATGAAAAGGTACAAGAGAAACTAGCTTGGTTTCCAGTTTGTTTTATTAGTTTGGTTTTTTTTTACCTGAAGGAATATGCTTCTCACAAATAGCAAGTAGCACTTGTTAGTCTGATAGGAGAACTCATTTATGATCAAGCCATGTGAGCAGACAGAGCTAGGCATTTTGGCTTGGTAGAAGGCAGCGGGTGTCCTCGGATAGACAGTGAATTATGTTTGAGCTGGAGGGAAATGGACATTCCAGATCTATGCCTCGCTGATTTATCAGACAACATAAAGAAAGCCTTATTATGTTCACCATGTTTAATGTGTAGATAAACAGCTATGTCAGCAGTCTAAAGTCATGGGAGCCCTCCTCTTTTACAACTTTTATTTATTGGCAGTAGTTTTAGAAGCATTTTCTAAACCAGAAGTCCCTCTTCTTAGTGTTGATCTCAAGACACAAACAAGGAACCAATCTAACATTACCAAAAATGTTATTGAATATATCAAATGAACCAGAAAATCAGAATGTAAGTATTAAATGAATGAGATGCATGAATAGTATTGCTTCAGAAAAGATAGAAGCCTTACTTCTCAACAGTCTCGTAAGATGCTGGGAAATGCTACTGATGTAGCTGGCCTAAAAGCTCGGTGCTTTTAGGTGCAGACACCACAGGTTGAAGAGATTGAAGGACTCCTTTCACCTGCATGTAAAAATCTCTGCGTAAGAGTGAGCTGTGCCAGCCAAGTGCTGCCTTATTGCAGAGCCCTGCTTCAGAACCTACTCATTAATAAACTGCTGCATTAGAAATGAGGTAAGTTGATGCTATTCATTGCCTCCACTTTGCAGTTTTTAGGAGTGTAGTAAGTATAGAAAAGTTAATTTCCTGTACAGACCTCTCAAATAATTGTGGTGGTGTGATCAGCTGCTGAGATGCATGCTGGTGGGTTTCTCAATTTTCTCTGTAAAGGTTTCTGACGTACAAACAAAACATAGAATAGCAAAACTCAAATTCTATGATCTTTACCCAAACAAAATTCACCAAAAAAAAGAGTACAGAAGAAAAGGCACCAAGCTTAAAAGAACATGGGAAAAGGAAGAAAATGAATTTGACAAGCTAATAGTATTCCCAGAAACCTATACGGCTACTCTTAACATTCTTTTGTGGTTGGTCTTTTCTTTGAATCTCTTTTAGGCAAGAAATAGGCTTTCTGCATTTTTCAAACTAGATAGAGCATACTGTTTTCTTTTATAAATTGGGGGTGACTTTATAAACTGGGTCCATTTCTGCAAAGGTTGCCTCATGCCCAGTTCACCATGATAATTTTCTTGACATAAATAGTTCTTTCAATATTTAAGTCTGTTTTAAAATGAGCAGTAATACTACCAAATGAATTCTGCAATTCTTTGTACGACTCTGAAGCTATTTCAGTCTAGGCAGAGGTGTCATATCCCTGAAGCAAGTTTGCAAACCATAGGGCAGTTTATTTCCCAGGAAGAGAAATAAACAAAGAACTTGTTTGATGCTGCAGGCAGTGGCACTGTAGGCATCCCTGATAGAGCAAAGTTATATTCTTGTAGCTATTATTTCATGCTTGCTGGAACCCTTATGATTTTCCTTGATTCTATATTAGAGACACTTCATGGCTACACTGAAGCTTCCTAGAAGGGGTATTAATCCAGCCTTGTGCTCCTTACTCCTTTTTCTTCTGGCAATAGATACTAGTAACCAGAAGACCTTAAACTAATACTTAAGTAGAAAAATTCCAACAACAAAGGGACAGAATTCCCCTCTCTGCTTACACTCACTTTGTCACACTATAGGCCACCAGAATATATAATTCCTTTTCCAGAAGATTCCTAAAATTAACAAAATCTTTCGTGACCATTACTACACTCTCAGAAGTGAATAACCAAGAACACTGGAAAATGCAAACTTGGATTCGTTAATGGTGGCTCATTACAATCAAAACCAATTGCAGATGCTTTTTTGTATTCTGGGCTGACTGGGCACTCTCCGTTTTGCCTGTTGCAGTTATTTTGCTCTGCAGATAAGAAATAAGGATTCACTGCAAGAAAGAGCATGGGAAGGTTAAGTGATCCTATAGTGAAATGCCTTAGGCATCTACCTGCGGTTGTAAGGGTGTTGCAGACCTTTCTCCAGTGTCCTCAGGAGATGTGAGTCTACATTCCTTCACAATAAATAAATAAGGCAATGCCAAGAATGTGCAGTATTTTCTCCAAACAGTTCCTACCTGGCCCCCACGTTTGGATTTTGCTATACTATGTCAATTTAGAGAGTCTCATTTGTTACTTGTAGCCTGAGACTCTCTTAAGGAAAAAATAAATAAATCACACCATACAGTCGTACAAAGCTACTGAAATTTCTCAGCTGCCAGATGCTTTTAAATATTCTCTTATTTCCATATAACTCTGAAATGGAAGAAAAACAAAATTAATAATTCATTTTAGGATGACTTCAGCTTGTTTACAAAATGTAAATTTCCTTCTGCCTAAACCCAGTGACTCCTGGGGAGTGCTGTGCACTGCTAACACTTCTGGATTAATGTCAGTTCTTTACCTCTTCCTGATTCTGTCTTGACTTTTTTTCCCTTTGTCCCGTAACTGTACTTGCCTGTCAAAGTGCTGCACTGCAGCTTTCTAACACCATCGCCTGCTTGCTTGACTTATGCTATTTTCTTCTTTTATACTTTGTAATAAATCTTTACAAAGAACAGTACTCTAGGCACTTCTGCAGCAAAGGAAGTGCTTTCTGACCAAGTTTGCCACTTTCTTCATAACTGTGTTTTTTCAGTTTCTACATTATGAACTGGAAAACACAAGGAGGGATAAAGGAGTCATTGAGCAAAACACTGATAAGACAAATATTTCCTTAAGTAATTAGAGTATTTACATCAGGTAGCTGAGATCAATAAAAGGAAAAAAATCCCCAATGATCACGATCTGTACATGCTGTGGCTTACCTGGGACATCTGTCAATCCTCCACCTCAAATCAGAGATTATTTAAAACAGACACTACTTCGCAGGTGAAACAAAAATTGTAAAAGCAGGAAATAAACTCCATTTCCTCAGAGGTCAAATATTATTAGAAAATACAGAAGGAATACCTAGTGGAATGCATCCACAGTCTGAGACTTAGAAACCTCTGGACATTTCCCCCTTCCATTCCACCATCATGAATTAGGAGAGGACTGATGCTAATAAAAAAAATAACTTTTGGATTACTTATTAATTTAATTGATATTCTGCAATGTACTTATCCCATCTCTAATGTGCACTCTCATAATTCTTCTTTTTGTCTGTTGCTTTTAATATGAGCTATTCCAGGATCACATTGCAGTGCATATGCTGGAAACACCAGGCTGTTTCTAAAATGCAGTGCAATGCCAGGTGGATGTGCTGCAGCTCTCTCATTACCCAAGGGCAGCAAAATGCTTTATTCTGGTTAATTACAAATGTACAGAAGCAGGTGATAATGTTTCATAATCCTACATAATACAGGATTGATCCACGCAGGACGCGCCAGTTTAAATGTATTGTGGGTGTATCCAACACATGATGCCATTGAGTCACATTCTCTTGGATACGTTTTATGGATTTTCAGGATTTCTCTACTGATGAAATACAGCTCTTTAATATATTAAACTTCACCAAACATTTTCCTGCATCTTATTCAGAAGTGTTTGGTATAATTCTGCAGTTTGAGAGAGAACAGATGAGATAAAACCCTGTGGGTAATGCTACATGGCTTTCCATAGGTTTGGATTGCAAAGTTAGATACAGTTCCCACTATTTGTATGTTAGCAACACTGCTCATTATCAGCTCAGCTCCACACTGAATAGTGCAGAGGTAACCTGGAAAGTCATTACACTGTGAAGTGTCAACAGTTAGTGACCACCTCAGGGCTACCTCCAAGTCCACCACATGGGCAGACTTGATAACTATAAAATCTTAGCCAGAGTCATGCTCATAGGGCTTATTAGCTCAGCCCTAGCACCACACCACAGCACGTATTCAGCATTTGCACCCATCCAGACCCACCTGCAGCCCACTGAGGCTGTCTCTGAATCACATTTCAGCTAACTGGTGCCAGGTCAGTATCCCACTGGGTTTCTTCACATCCACCCAGCAGACACTCCTGTGGGGCACCTCCCCAATCCTGCACTGCCTGCCAATCAGGCTCATTTCTGTTTTTCTATCATCAATTACAGCATCCAGCAGATGCTGTGAATTCTGCCTATAATAATGATACCCAGCAGTTTCTCACATCAGCTTGTCATTTCCTGGTGAACAGATTAAATCTAATTTTTTTATCAAAAAGCTCATTTTTACTTAAATATAAACTTTTGTAAATGTTTGTAAAGTAGTATGTTTGTAACACAAACATTTAATCACATGTGGATCCAGAATGCTAAAAACATGAAGCAGCACCACAGACCCCTTATAGCCATTCACTGTCCAGGTCATCAGAAAAAAAGCAGACCAAAAGTCACAATAATTTACCATATTTTGTTCAGATATATTTTTTTTTTTAGTATGAATTACAAGTATTGGAAATGCTTAGCGTTTATCTATCAAGCAATGCCATTGTAAATAGTAGAATTTATTGCAGTTATGAAATTGTCAAAAGCATCTGTTCCATCAGCATTTAGAATTGGATACAGGCTGAGGCAGGAAAAAAATTACCTACAGCAGCACATATCCAAGTGCCACTTCTCAAAGCCCATGCTGTGTCGGCCATCGCTTTCCTCTCCCACAGGAACAACTTTATTTACCTTTTTTTTTTTTTATGAAAGTACAATATATATATACTCATATTAATTCACCTAGCAAGATTTAATGTAACTATAAATGAAGGGTAGGGTCATAAATAAATAAATAAATAAAGCTCCACCTCCACAAGTACTTCTCCAGTTTTATATAGTGCTTCAGTAACTGTTGCTGAATATTAAGGAGTATTTTTAGTGTGACAAAATGACCCAACAACCAGCTTAAGGACCTCAACGGGGATTTAGCAGCAAAGTTCCCAATTCTGAGCCAATATTTGTAGTTTCTTTGGAACATTATAAGCTGACAGTGGAAAGTTTTCCCTCTAGGAAAATCTCGTATGTAGTTATAAATGACAGAACGAAACTGCACTGTACTCTCTCCTTACTGAAAAAGCAGGGACATGACAAATAAAAGATGACAAAACATGCAGCTGAGCTATTGGTATTGTGCTCATTATACAGTTGATTGCTGCAAATAAAAAAGGCTATAAGATTAATCAGAGGATAGACATTTACATGAATAATGAGAAACTGTGCGTCATCTTCAGAAAGAATAAAAGTGGTATGACCTTTGCTACATCACAATGGGAACTTAAGTAAATAAGGACTCTACTGATTTCAGGGACATTAGTTGTCCTGGGAGTTGACCGAGATGACAAAAACAGGTATTACACAACCATGTAACAGCAGTGATTCACCTACTCTCCTATTTCCTGGCAGACAGTATTTAATAAGTTTGATAGCAAACTTTTTTATTTAGCATATTTTCTACCCAGGTTTTGCCTGCAACACTTTCAGAACTTGGTATGCACCCCTGTCAGAGGGTAAAAGACAAGGTTACTTTCTGCCTTGGTACATCATCAGTAACTGTTCAGCTGGCTAGTTAAACTGGAACAGTGCTGAGCCACCACTGTTCCCAAGTGGCCAAGAAGGCCAGTAACATCCTGGCTTCTATAAGGAATAGTGTGGCCAGCAGGATGAGGGAAGTGATCAGCCCCCTGTACTCACCACACCTCAAATGCTGTGTTCAGTTTTGGGCTCCTCACTACAAGAAGGACATTGAGGTGCTGGAGCATGTCCAAAGAATGGCAACAAAGCTGGGGAAGGGGTATGGAGCACAAGTCTGGTGAGGAGAGGCTGAGGGAATTGGGATTGTTTGGTTTGGAGAAAAGGAGGCTCAGGGGAGACCTTACTGCTCTCTACAACTATAGAAGGAGGGAGGCCGTAACAAGGTAGGGATTTGTCTGTTCCCCCAAGTAACAAGCAATAGAACAAAAGGACACAGCCTCCATTTGTACCAGGGGAGGTTTAGACTGGATATTAGGAAAAAATTCTTCACAGAAATGCTTTTAAAGCACTGGATCAGGCTGCCCAGGCAAATGGTGGAGTCATCATCCCTGGAGGTATTTAAAAAGATGTGTAGATGTGGCATTTAGGGATATGGTTTAGTGCTGGACTTGGCAGTGTTAGGTTAGTAATTGGACTGGAGGATCTTAAAGGTCTTTTCCAACCTAAATGACTCTATAAAGCACTGTTCCAGCTCTGCTTTTGATTTTTTTTCCCAAATAAGCAAGAACAGAATGTAGCTGCAGCACCCTGAGTGGTACAACTAAGGAAAAAACCTTGCATGCCTGGATTTGGGTTACACAACAGCATTACATGTCTAAGAAGAATACAGCCTCAAGAAAAAAGCATACTTAAAGCAAGCACAAAAGAGGAAGATAGCAAAAGGTAAAAAGGCAGAGCAATTCTGGTGATCTGAGCTATTCAAAGGATATCCATGGCTCTGCATCCTGTACCCAAGAAAAACAAGTATAACATAAGGTTTTACAGAAAACATCATTCTGCTGTAGCTGACAACTCACCAATAAGAGACAGAAGGAAAGTTATGGCTTGTTTATTTTAAAAACAGGACTGCATGACCTTACCTTATTAATAATCTTAAGACTGAAAAACTGAAATTACCAACTTTATATTACTCATTTAACTATGAGCAACTTCATCATTCTAGAAGCAAAACACCTTTGAAAAGTACAGTACTTAGCACAGATGCCTTATTACAAACTCAAAGCCATATACAGAGCCTGATCACTAACAACCTTCATGTCCCCAAATTCCTTGCAAATGAGGCAGGAAATTTTAGACTCATTTCTAGAAGTACCACCTACCAATTAAATATTGATTTACACGCTTGGCCATTTATTGTAAAATCCTTCTGACTGCAATGGTGCAAATCTGAAATTACTTGAATAATTCATATGTGCATGCATTCTGGTTTGTACTCATTTATTCCTAGCATTTTAAAAGGACAATCTTGATCCCACTCAATTACAGAAAACATGGAAATACAGACACCCAGAAACAAATCACAGTGACAGCAGAAAGTGTCCTGTGTTAACTGCCCCTGAATTCCCACTTCTCATAAAGGGCAATTAATGTAAATTAAAAAAAAAAATATGTGAACGTCTGAACCAAGAAAAACATAATAGTTGCTCTTTTGGGAAAAAGCTTGTGAGGTTAGACAAGATCTGACACTTCAATGAGCTAAAAAAGGAAGAAATTTAAGAACCTTCCATGGATAATCCTATAAACTTCTCAAATAATAAGAAACCCTGCTCTCAACAGCTCAGATAGCACAGAAAGACTGGTTGGTCCTCCTTTTTGCTGCAGCGATTCCAAAAGCTAGAACAGGTGACTGCGCCTTTCAAAAGGTGCTCCAGAGGCTGTATATTTTCTCATTCTATTTAGATTTTTAGCAGAATTCTCCTCTTTGAATGTCATATGCAGAAATAATATTTAAATAAAAATAAGAAGAAAGGTTAAATCTAGAAGTCATTTAAAATGAGACTTTTCTGAAGTGTATCTGAAAAATTAAATTATTTTAATGAAGTTGAATTTTTTTTGTTGAAAATAAATTTGGAAAAAAACCCACGCAACCTGAAATGAATTGGTAACTTCACATCAACTGTCTCTAGAATTCTCTAACTTCTAAAAAAGTTAAAGAATTTTACTTCAGAACTGATCTGTTAAGGAACAAGCTGACCTTTTAAGAAATTAATGTTTAGCAGAACACGGATGATGCAAAATACACCTTCTGAAAATAGTGCTATTGCTATTTCCTCTCTCCAAGCCATTTGTCACAGCCTGTAACAATGAAAACTTCATGTAATACTGGATTAAAGGCCTTCTTACATTTTGTTTTGGAGGAGTAACTCTACATTCCTGCAGTGAGTATCTCTATACTCCTCTTGCCTCACTGAAGGTAAAACCTTTTCTACTATATGGGAAATGTTCGCATAAAGTAAAAAGATTGTGGATTATTTCTTTTCTGAGCAGATATGTAACAGTATCTCTAATAATGTGCCTTCTCCTTTCCTGTCAGAGAAAAAGAGGACAGTAATGTATTATCTAATTTTACAGAAACCATTATAAGCTTGAATAATGTTGAAAATAAGATGAGTAACTTCTCCAGCACACCAAGGCTTACAGAAGAGTTCTGTTAAATGTGATTGGGAACAAAACTATTGTTGAATATATACTGATGATAACACCTAGAACCTAGGAGGCAGTCAGCAGCATGTTTTACTTCCAGTACTATACTAACATTATAATTCATTCAAACAGGGGTCCAAAATGGGGTATGTGTTCTCATAAACTCTCTAGCCACAGATATTATGCACTGAATATCACAGATTCACAGAATGGCAGGGGTTGGAAGGAACCTCTGGAGATCATCAAGTGCAAGCCCCCTGCCAGAGCAGGCTCACCCAGGGCAGGCCACACAGGAACAGATCCAGGTGAGTTTTGAAAGTCTCCAGAAGAAGGAGACTCCACAGCCTCTCTGGGCAGCCTGTTCCAGGCTCTGTCACCCTCACAGGAAAGTTTTTCCTCCTGTTGAGGTGGAACTTCCTGTATTTCACCTTGCTACCATTACTTCTTGTCCTATCACAGGGCACCACTGAACAGAGCCTGACCCCCACCCTGCAGATATTTGTAAACATTCATCAGATCCCCTCTCAGGCTTCTCTTCTCCAGGCTCAACAGCCCCAGGACTCTTAACCTTTTTTCCTTATTAGAGAGATGTTCCAGTCCCTTCACCATCCTGTAGCCTCTACTGGACTCTCTCTAGTATCTCCCTGTCTCTCTCGAACTGGGGAGACCAGAACTGGACACAATACTCCAGAGATACTCTCCTGAAAGAGATGAAATCTCTTTGCATGCTTTTTCTCCACCAAAGACAACACCAGGGCCCTGTCTGTGCATATCAATTTCCATTACCTGATTGCTACAGGGTCTTCTTCAGAGTTGTTATTAACATTTCAAAGCCTTCTGAAGCCAATTAGTTATGTAAATTACGTTTAAAAAAATAAACTAATAACAGAGCTACCGCCACCTTTAATAATGTTACAGTTAATAAAAAAGTCAGTAACAATAAGAAAGCTACATGAACTGCTCTTTCATCTTAGCAGAGCCTGTTTCTCTCTTTACTAAATAGTTTCATAGTTACAGAATTATTCAAGTTTCTCTGAAACATTTAATTCTCTATAGCAAATAGGATGCTTTGCATCCTGGTCCCTTCTCTAGATATATTCTATTTTATTTTTTCCTTTCCTTAATCCAGTTATCACAGTAGGCACACTTCTACTGCTTTTGTGCTAAGGAGCATAAACCTGAAAAGGGACCTTACACATCCAGTATGCTGTTAAACACTGGTTTGTCCTGTTTCTTTACACGACAGTCTACTACTTATTTGCTCTCTTCTGTATTAATACCAGTCATCTACTGGGAAAAGCATTTTTGGTGGCAAGACTGATGTCAATAGCATTTTGGGAAAAAGAAATTTGAGCTTTCTATTTTATTAAATATCCACTAGTGCTACATTTTTCTTCTCTAAAACTTAATTGCATTTTTCGAAGTTAATAATTAAACAAGCATTTAAGTGTTTCAATAAATCAGAATCATACTGTATTACTGATGCACAGTCATTTTGTTCTTCATTTTGTTTCCCAAGTCTTGTACATACAAGGTCGCTGTATTGAACCTACTCATGCAAGCAAGTCATTGGCAAGATGAGTACAAGTTTGCACCAAGATGTTCTAATAGACAATAACTGGATACATTTTAAGATAATTCTGTTGTTCTTTCTTAACTCTAGAGGTCAATGCCCTTATGAAATCACAAGCCGAGCTTCAAAAATGTTGAGAATCAGCCTAGAAGCAAATCAGAATTAGATTCAGTCATCAATGGGAAGTTCTAATAGCATATCAGATGCTTCTTTTGTTGTTTGATTTATATTTTGCATCCAAAATGCCCAGATTCGAAGCCCTGGAGGCAAAGCTTTTTCATGAAATGATATATACATTGGCAAGGATAAACGCAATAGAGAGACTTAGGCAGCAGGTGTTTGTGGTTTTGTTTTCTATTTGGGTTTTGTTTGTTTGTTGTTGGGTTTTGTTGGCAACACGCCAAACAGTTTGCTTCCCACGCCTGCCTGATTTGATAAGAACTAATAGTTACTGAAGGTATCTGACACCATGTGGCACAGATGATAGTATCTAAGGCTTTTTCTTAAAAAAAAAATGGAAAAAATGATCAGAAATATTATTTTTCATTAAAAAGTTCGATATCAAAATTTCAAAACTATGACCATCAATAACTAGCAAGTATACCTGATTTGAGTCACTAGAGTTTAGTTCACCATTTGTGGGAAGAAACAAAGATGCATGGAATACATCTTAAGACTTACAGTGACAGAAACTAGAAGCACACTAAATTTTGGAAAAGCAATTATCAGCATGAACATAATTTATAGTATTGTAAGTAGTTTAACTAATTCCAATTTGTTTCCACTAGAATAGCTTCTAAGTCTATGCTCTACATCTGCTTCCAGGACCTAATGCAGTGCCAACAGAAATTTAAGGGCAAGTCCAAACTGCTTATCTCAAGAACAGTGGGGCCAGCAGGACGAGGGAAGGGGTTTTACCCCTGTAGTCGGTGCTGGTGAGGCCATGCCTCAAATGCTGTGTTCAGTTTTGGGCCCCTCTCTACAAGGAGGACATTGAGGTGCTGGAGGGTGTCCAAAGAAGGGCATCAAAGCTGGCGAAGGGTCTGGAGCTCATTTCTTAGGAGGAGCAGCTGAGGGAAGCTGGGGTTGTTCAGCCTGGAAAAAAGGAAGCTCAGGGGCGACATTCTCACTCTCTACAACTACCTGAAAGAAGGCTGTAGTGAGGTGGGAGTTGGGTCTGTTCTCCCAAGCAAAAAGTGACAGGACAAGAGGAAATAGCCTCAAGTTGTGCCAAGGGAAGTTTTGATTGACATTAGGAAGAATTTTTTTCCTGAAAGGGTTATCAGCCATTGGAATGACCTGCCCAGGGCTGGGGTGGAATCCCCACCCCTGGGAGTATTTGAGTTGTGTGCAGGTAGTGCTGAGGGATATGGTTTAGTTAAGGACTTGTCAGTGTTAGCTTAATGATTGGACTAGATGATCTTAAAGGTCTTTTCCAATCCAAGCAATTCTGTGAGTCTGTGATTCCATGATTTGGGTTAGTTTTGTTATCTTCCATTACAGCAGAGAAATATAACCACACATGGGATCTTTCACGTAGTTCTCTTCAAATAGGAAGTCACTTCCCTAATGCCATGGGTATGCTTTGAAAGTAATTTATCACAAAACTAACCACACACCTCCCTTTTTCCTCCTCACCACCTATGTATTTATAGTCAGCAAAATGGACAACAGAGATTAAACCAAAGCAGATTTAAACACGGGATGTAACTTTCCATACCAAGGCCCCTCACACTATTAAGGTGAAGAGGGTCATTACACTGAGACAGATTATACTGAAACAAAGCCACATTTCTGCCCTCAAAACACACAGAAATCAAGTGTTCTAGAATTCCAGGATCTTGTTATCAACTGCTTCTGTTTCAGAATAAATCTCCTTTAAGTATTCCGTATGGTATCAAAGGGCTGGAACCAACAAACCATGGTTAAATTAGTATTTTCATTGATCTGGATGGTGCTGCTTCTAGTCAATGTTATATCCATAAATCAAAGAGAATTCTGAAATACCTGATTTCATTAGTTATGACTGGCATAGGTTCAAATCAACTCAGAATTAGGCCCAGTGAGTCAATAAAAGCTGAAATTTTAGATAAAAGGATTTTTGATGTGACCAACAAGTCTAGCTTAAGCACCTTCAGATGTGGTCTTAACTGCAATCTTCAAGTAACATTGCCAAAAACAGTTCAAGAACTGGTTCTCACATGTACCTCTCAGAATTCCCTTCATTTAGCAAATTTCAGATTAGAAATTACCTTCTACTTGATCATAGGAAAAGACAACACTTGCATAAAAAAGCAGCAGCAGCAGTTTTTCTGTTCTTTAATCACACATGTTATGTCTCTGAAGTCTTCATTTCTGAATAGCCCTTTCTTTGCTCACTTCCTCAGAGACCTCCCCAGATACAGAGATGTGAGGATGCTCCTCAGGCTTTGCAGGGGAAAAGATCCTGTCCCTGCACCTGTGGTACTCTCTACCCCTCTCAGTACTGCGACTCCAAGTTGGTCCAACCACGCTGAGATATGTTCCATAATGTTTTAGAACTTTAACTTCTTAATGTAGGAAGTTCATACAAGTCATATACAATTTGCATCCCTAGTTTATGTTGGTAGATGAAAAACAAGTATCAGTATATTAAAAGCTTCCTAGAAATTCATGTTTAGCATTCAAAACTAGTTAGGACAGCATCTGATTAACAGCCCTGTAGTGATGCAGAAAGCCTTCCTCCAGGGTTATTAGTTCAGCCCAACAGAAATGATTGAGATGGGCTTTATTCAGCACCTGCTGGAGCCTGGCTACGCAAAACCAGATGGTAATTTACTGCTCCTGTTGCAGGTGTAAGCATCAGTTACAGAAACGTAGCATGCAAAAATTGTAAAATCAAAAAAGGTGTCATTGTTTAAGTAGTAGCAAAACAACTGTTGTTCTTCCAGCAGACTGCTGCCTTTAAAAGAATTAAACACTGACAACTTTGTTCGGTCCCTCTCAAGATGACTGAAGCTAGATTTTATTACTACCTCCTCTACCTCCAGCTCCCTGTGCAGTAGAAATCTCATCCAAGCATAAATTTTGAAAACATAATTGATTATACAGGACAATTCTAGCTTTCATTTTCAGTTAGGTGCTGAGATGGCAGACTGGGCAATGCTGATGAATACTAAACAGCTTGAGGCTGACTTTACATAACTATCATGTACCTATAAACCCTAAAACACAGGGGATCACATAAAAAGTAGAAAATATAAAATCCATTTTAAATTATATGGAGATAAGCATTCTATACAGGGAGAACAGAATTATCCAATTAATGTCTACTACACCAAGATTCAACCCTCTTCTAAAAATCTAGTTTCCTTTACATTTTTAACTTATTGACAACAGCATTACTCTAAAAAAAAAAAAGCCAAACCAATAGTTTCAAAACATCTTACTCAGATTTTAGACATACATCCTTTCCTAGTAGATAATTGTTTGTGTCCAGGTAAGCCTTCTTAAAATCTCATTAACAACTGTGAAATATTTCTCAAAAAATATATCAAAAATTTTACTATTTCACAGATACATTCTCACTACTGTAAATTTAGGCTTACAATCCATTTAGGAATCTATATTCCTCATGCTTGAGGTTATCAGCTGCAAAGATTACCTGAGCAGAAGTCAGCTACTCGTAATAACTTAGGGTAGTTCAGTGAAGTGGATTCTATTCATCTTGCAGTGAAATGCAATCCCCTTAGCAGGATTTACCTAGCAGCTAACACACTGGTAACAATTTGTATTTCCATCTGATGCTAAATTTCCTTATTCTAATTTTACTCCCCCCCCAATGAAAGGATAGGCTGAGACTTTGTACAAAACTGAAAATTCCAAGCAACAACTTTTCAGGGAATATAAAAACGACCATGCCAATATGCTTTATTTTGACAAGGTGAAAACTTACCTGTTTGGTTTTTTTCCCTCCAGTTATACAGCAGAATGGTCAAACTGACAGTGAAAAATAGTCACCTGTTTCAGCAGCGCTTCATGAAAAAATATCAAACAATACTTAAAAAGAGTTCACTTTCTTCCATTAACACTCTCTGATGGAAAACATCCATGTGTAGTTTGGAAAGCTCATTAGGGAATACTTTTTGTCGGGTATAGTCAGAAATAACAAGAACCAGCCGAAATAGTGAGAAGTCATTTTAAAGCTACTTAATATCCTCACCTGAACTCTTGGTTAACATATCTAGAGCCAAATATATCCTTAAGGAGACTGCTCTTCCCTATGGAAATGTTCAAGCACACGTGTGAAATGATGACAATGTTATCTAGGAAAGGGTAGACTGCAGAAATGGAGACAGCCCTTTTGAACTGACTGCAGTCACAGCTACAAGGAGCGATGTGAGATCCAGCTCCTCAACTAATAAAGGGTGTCAGGAGAAGGCACTAAACCCCTCTCCAAGTACTGCTGGTCAATCCAGGCTTTAAAAGTATTGAAAAATCTGTTGACAAATATCTCAACAAGTAAAATACTTCCACATGCTAACCTAGATCATTATGGCAGTGAGTTGCTGTTACTGCAAAAACCTTATAGGAGGCAAATACCCTTTAAATAGATCACTTTCCTACCTGTAATTCCAGCTCCCTTTCTCACATCAACACCTAGAGAGGATGGCATGTGTTACCCTCTGCTAATTTCCACCAAACTTAAGAAATTGTCAAGAGATTGGTTCATTAAAAGGAGTATTACATCGTTTGGGTTGGTTTTTTTTTTTCCCCTACCATTTATTTTTCTCAGAATTACTGCTCTGGAGAAGAATGCAAAATATACTGGGTTTAATCCAACTATGACTAAAATACCAAGTCAAAAAGTTCTCTTTTTTGTTTTATTCTGGGTCAGCTCAAGGTTAAAGCTCAATCCCCTAAATCAGTCAGAGGTTTCACGTTCATCTATAGAGTACATAAAGATGGAGCTCCTAGGAATTTGTTCGTGATGCTCCTGGGTGGTCTCTGCATTTAGCCCAGCAAAAGAACAGTGAGGATTGACTCTCTTTTGTTGTTAAGCAGAAATGGCAGTGGGGTTTAAACTACTGGGAACGTACCCAAGTTTCCAGACAGACTTACACTGCTCATGAGAAAATCCAATCTTAACCAGTTAAATACTGGCTTGAGTAGACACTTAAAAACTGCCACTGTTTGACCTAAGCTGGCAAAGTAAGCCTGTGTTATCAAGGAATGCCTCCCTCCTAGAGACCATTCTGCTGCATGATCCTGTCAACTCAATTCTGAATTTCTATTTAGTTCAATTCCACCCCCAGCCCATAACCCCCCACCCT